>JAPEIP010004467.1:0-17108 GCA_026120095.1 Capsicum chinense
ATCAGGAGAACTTTCCTGATCCTGTCGGGACTTAAGAGCATGGAGTCTATTTGGATGGTGGCACTAGATTTGGCACCCTACTAATTTGAGCAATCAAACTGAGGTGGGGGATGGTTATGCTGACTCTGAGAACCCGCCTGAGGACACTGTCTAACCTTGTGGCCTGGCTTTCTATATCTAAAACACACATCACTGCCAACTCTGTAGATACCCTAGTGGTTTCTTCCATACTTCTAACAAAAGAAATTGGTTTGAGCATTGCTAAGACTACCCTGGGATTTTGGGCCTGAGGCCCTATCTCTATTGCCATCTCTGAATTTAGACATAAGAGCACTGTATGATGATGGAGTTGGAACTAAGGATTTTAGGTAGAACTTATAATGATTCCCACCCTCTGACTTAGGCTGAGCAAAACTGAAACTATTTATTCTCGCTCTCTTATTATCTCTCTCCCTCTCTTTATTATTAGCCTTTTCTATCTACTGATCATGGACCATGGGCCTGGATATGCCCATATCCTTAATCAACATTGTGTTCCTACACTCCTTGATGATACTATTAGACACACTAGATATAAACTTACTCATCTTAGACATGATATATGCTACTACATGCGGGGCATATCTGGATAACTGAGTAAACTTAAGAGAATACTTTTGTAACATAATGTTGCCCTGTTTCAGATTTTTAAACTCCAAAACCTTCACTTCCCTCAACTCTAGCGGGAAGAACTTATCCAGAAATACAACTATAAACTCCTTCAATTCTGTGGACCCTATATCTACGACCCTCTCTGCTTTCCACTATTTAAACCATGAGTGTGCCACATCCTATAACTGATATGTGTCCAACTCAGCGTTTTCAATCATAGTCACCCCCATAATATCAATAACTTTTTGCACCTAATCAAGAAATTCCTAAGGGTTCTCATCTGACTTAGACCTTGTAAAAGATGGAGGGTTCATTCGGGTGAAGTCTCAAATCCTAGAAGCAGCAGTGTTGGCCACTGGGTTGGCTGGAACAATAGTTGGATGTCATTCTGGGTTGCCACAGAATGAGCTAGGGTGGTGAAAGTTTCTTTAAACTCAGCGTGGGAGACGTGTTCATCCAGAGGATTTAGCTGCATGGGCTGGGGTTCTGGCTGGTCTCCTGTTCCTCTTCCTTTAGTCCTATTTGGAGGCATATTCTATAAATAAAAGAGAAACTTGGATTAGACAGAGAGTTTAACTGGAGCTTATGCTTACTTGTACAACATGAATACTGAAAGAAGGGAAACTTTTTCTAAAATATCTCATAGACTCCGGTCCATAAGTGTGGCACGGTACACACCCATGTATAATACTCTACTAAATGTGGCTTTTAGATTTCCTAGGATTCTGTTAAACCTTAGGCTCTGATACCAAGTTTGTAATGCCTCGAGCCTGTACCGCAGACGCTACACGGTGCTCATAATCCCAAAGGACCACAAGCTAACCCATGACTGGTACCTACTGTAATAACTAAATAATAATAATAATACTAAACTATGCAAAAATTAGGTAGAAAATATGCCTTAAGGTTTAATACTAAACTAAATCTGATTGCGATATAGTAGTACCAAAACTGATACATCTGTCTGAAAATACTCTAGTCTGAAAAGCCTCTAAAATGTCTGAAATAAACTGAAATACTGAAATAATAATCATGTCCTTGAACTATGAAGACTCATCACTAAATCTGACTACTGAAGATCTAAACTGCTAGGGGTGCGCGGGAGCCCGTGCGTCTGAACCTATGATATAAAACATCATAGCACAAGAGAAAAGCATACATCGGTACTTTAAATGTACTAGTATGCTAAGTGAGGTAGGATGAAATACATGGGTTCATATGTATGAACAAGACTGACTGAATTACATGAGTATAACTAGATGAGAGAACATGCATGAATACAAAACTGTAACTGAGATCGTGATAACACTGAATACTGAGTCTGAATACTGATTAACTGATATCTGAGTATACTGATACTGAATTACTGATAATTGAATGACTATATATGATAGTCCTAATTTTGTGGAACTATACTGAGTCTCGTACTGAGATAAGTGACTGGGTCTGACAGTCCTGAATCTATTGAACTGAACTGAGTTCTATACTGAAACTGAATGTGAAACTGAGACTGTGGGAGGTAATCATCTAACCGACATGCCTCTTTCTACATAGATTGGGGTCTAACATGTAACCCCAGTTGAAAGGGTGTTAATACCATGCCATGGGTAAAGACAAGCTCTGAGTTATCCCTCTATGACAGGACGCTCTTTCGTCAACCCTCGCTGGCAGGAAAACCCGAATGAGATGTATCAACCCTCATAATATCTGGCTGAAAGATATCTCAACCTATGATGGCTACGTAGTTCTGTAACACAGGGATTGCTACTAAGGGTCAAACCCTCTACTGGCAGGAATGCCCCCATCCCTAGGTTAACTCGGTGCTGAGTTCTACTCCCATCTAAATAAACACTGAATTGATTTCCTAGTTCATACTAGGCTTGACTGGACTGTTACTGATTATACTATCTAACTAAACTGAACTAAACTAAGTTCACTGAGTTCTGTTGACTGATGGAATACTACTGAGTTCTGTTAAGTGACTGAATTTATTAAGGTCTTAACTGAATACTGAACTGAACTGGACTGATACAGAGTCTACTGAGTTTTCCTAAGTCCTGTAACTAACTGAGAGTACTACTGATCATGACATAACTATAATTATTCTGTATCTGACACTGGCTCTAGATAAACAACTAAATTGTCTGGTATTAAATATCCCCAGGAATCGATAGCATGAAAAGTAAAGCATCACGTGATCTTGCATAACATAAAATGTACACTTGTTCATAATGTATCTATAGAGATATTTTATCAAACACTTGCATGGTATAGCTTACACATAAGCTAGCATGACATGATTTCTTTCCCTTATTAGTTCACATGAACAATTCAACAAATACTTGGTGAGCATAATATATGCACAACATAAGAGAGAATCATCATTCACTTCCAATTTCACAATTTCAAGGGATTTAAGATGGATTTATATGAATCTACACACATAATAACCAATTCCACATAAAACTATAATAAACCATGAAATAGAAATCTAATTCAAATAATAATCATGAATACACTTTAATTCCAATCATGGAAGTCATAAATTCCAAATCCTTGAAGTTTAAAAGAGTTTCTTGGACTCCAAGGGTTGAAGGAACCCTTGAATGAATGCTTTATATACCTTAGTTGGCGAATTCTTAAAGAATAATGGTGGAAACCTTGAGTCTTAAATCTTGAATGTGATGAACTAGGGTTTGTTCTTGATAAATTCTAGAGGAAATGAGTATATTTTGCCTCTTAAACGGCTTAATGATATGTTTTGGGGGCTGATATAAGGTGGTAAAAGACCTATTTACCCCTCTAGATGCAGGTTTAAAAGACTAAAAGTTGAACCATTAACACGTAGGCCAATGCGCCGCGTCGTTGGCATCAATGCGATGACCAACCCACCGCGTTGAGTCCGCATCGGTTCACTATAAATTGCCATTGGAAGCTAAGAAAAATATTGATCGATGCAATGGCCGATGTACCGCGCTGAGATTGCGTCGATACACTATTTTGGATTCCCAAACGTGGTTCAAACGAGGTCCAAAAAATCCAAAACTCATCCGGGGACGCCTACTGACATTCCTGCTCATGAATCAACCTAAAGATTGACATTTTAAGGTCATAAAGGTCATGAAATAGCATTGCCAACTTTTGAAGGCCAAAATAATACTAAGTCTAAATACTTAGCTAGAATTTTCTAAGTGTAGGACCCCGTAGCAAGCTTTTAGGGACTGAGTTAATCTTAGGAATTTGCGGTGTCTTACACTTGTACCCTGCTCTGAATACCTAAACTTCTTGCTTTGCCTTTATCTCATCTCTACCTATTTTTTCTTCTTTTCATCCTCTACCTGCTAGATATAAACCACCAGCCTAGATATGTCCATATCATTGTTTAGCATTGCAGCTTTACACTCTAACACCTAATCACAGGACAAACCAAAATCAAACTTCTTCATTCTGGACCTCATGTTACATACCAACTCTGGAGCATAACGAGACAACTACTGGAATTTTAAGGCATACTCCTTAACACTCATCTTACCCTACTTTATGTTCATAAACTCTTCGGCCTTATCCCTCTCTCAAATCTTAAGAAAACAAGTGATCAATAAAAGAACCTAAAAACTCATCCCACACAACCAGCTCAACATCATCACCCCTCATCGCTTCCCACTTCTCATACCACTAGTAAGCCACATCCTTCAACTGATAAACAGTAAGATACACTCCCCATAAATCTGTAGCATACGCCACCCTAAAGATCTTCTCCATCTTATGAATAAAGCTTTGAGATCCTTCATAACCTCAGATCTTGTAAAGGCTAGAGGATTCAACCTCATAAATTGACCTACTCGAGTAACCTCAGATGTACTAACAACAGGACCAACTTGATTCAACCAATGAGATAGAGATTCCACCAGTTGGGCAAGCATATGCATTGACTGATGGAACTCCGCATTAGAGATATCTTCCTGAAGCGATTGAGCATAAGTATCACTAGCCCAGGAAGCCGAAGAGGACCAGTACAGACTAATGGAACCTCACGTGGAGCAGTACACTCAGGAGAAGGGACCCTAGACTGGGTCTACACTCTAAAAATATGGTGAGTTCCCACCATATCTTCTCCAGGTGGGATAGAGGTTCCTGAAGAGTTTCTACGACCGTCAGATCTTTGGGATTCATGATCTGAAATGCGAGTCATCCAAGAAATAGATAAGTTTTATGATAACTAGGCTCTATAGCCCAAAATAGAACACAAATAAGGGAACATTCCAAAATGCCTTATAGCCCCACTTATAAGTGTGGAGCACTACACATCCATAAAAGGAACTCTATTCAACATGGCTTTGGGGACACCCAACGACCCTAAATTATGCTCTAATATCAAGCTTCTCATGACCTAGACCAGGGCCTTGTCATGATAGGTATCTCAAGCCCACCGTAGGCAGGAGGCCACCCCCTTAGCCTAATCTCCAGAGCATAATAAATGTAAATAATGAAAATCAAACAAATCTATAAAATATATATAAGCCCAAAAGAAAATAAGAGTCAAAATAAAACATCCATGAGACCCCAGTACTATTTATAAAATCCTCTAATACCAGAAAATACCAACTAAGCCGGGACATGCTCCCGACTATGAAAGGAGAAAATCGAAAAGTACTAAGAAATAAAGAAAAGAAGTAAAATGATCGGGCCTTTCGAAAGATGGAGGCTCACCACTTCATAGCAGATCCGTAGGAGTACCAAATAACCTAACACTGCACAAGAGTAACAGAAAAGTCCTCCGAACCAACATCATCAAATGATGCAGCGTCCAGGAATGGTTAGTGGGGTGAGTACTGGAATATAACTCAAAGAAAATGGATAAAATAGTATAGTTATCAAAAACTAGTGAAAACCACATTCACCATATTTATATATACATATATAGGATGTCAGGATAGGGACAAGGGTCCATTTGTTAGACTCCTATATTTAAATTTTAATAATTACAAACTAATGAGTGGACCTTTACAGGATAATTGGAAGATCGCCAAGATTTGAGGATTAGAGAAAGCTAATTAAGAATAGAAGTAAGAGAGCTGGCTCTAAAGTAGAAGAACATCAAATCATGGAGATCTACAACATCGAAGAATTATGGAAAGCAAATTACTCAAAAACAAGAACAAAAGGAAAACAAATTACAGTTCTGGAATCATGATAAATCAAATCAATCAAAACTAAAGGTAAAAGGAAAGACGAGACGACCATAACCTCTACATGGTCATATTTGATATGGACATGTATAGCTGTGGAAGTTGCACCATATATCGACATATATGATATGGACATAATTTATGGTGCTATTTCTCAATCAAGGAATCAATTCAAATCCTTGATTTAGAAGAAATCTCTTGGGTTTCTTTACAAAAAACAAAGACCGAAGAAGCTGGAGACTATAAAAAAAGACTAAAGGATAAAGCACATACGCAACTTCTAGAAAAATCTCAAAGTGTCTCAATCTTAGTCTCATTAAGTTTGTAACTCTTATGTCACAATAGTTGTATAAAGAATAGGATCGAGTCAACTTTGTAATACAAACTAAAGATGTGTCACAAGATCTGAAGAACAAAATAAGTCTTCAAAACTTGTTTCTCATCATTGTACTCAAGATCGATATTGAAAGATCTAAGAAAACGTTAAAACCCAAGGGAACTAAAAGTAGGCACCACATTGGTGTTCTAAACCAGGATAAATCTTTGTGTCCTTACTTCAAATTCAACCATTTGGTTGCTTGTTTATTTCAAATCTAATCTATTTTATAAAGTGTACTGTTCTGTAGGCAAGTCGACTGTGAGGGGTCAATAGTCCACTCACAGAAATTTTTAATTCACCCTCTTCTTGAATTTCAATTGGTATCAGAGAATATCTCACCAACAGTGTTCCTTAATCGCATGTGAGAAAAGATCAAATGACAAACTATCAAATTCTTGGTGCTCTTCAAGACCACCATACTTTAATGGACAACACTACTCTTACTAAAAGAATAGATTCAAAATCTTTGTCCAATTAAATTATTTACAAGCCTGGGTTATCATTAAGAACGGACCAAAGTCAATTCAAGGACTCAAAGATAAGTAGAAAGACAAAGACAAATAATTGAGCAGTATCGATATAGAAAACCTTGAAAGCTTTAAGGTCGCCAAAGAACAACAAGAGGTAATCCAAACTAAGGCACACGCTGTAAGTTTACTTTTTTGTACAGTTAGTGGATAAGAATAAGACAAGGTATCAATCTGCGAGATTGGAAAAGAGATGTGGGACAACTAAAGGTAACCTATGAAGGAACCACCGAGGTCAAAAAATAAAAAATTGTTGCCTTGGTTAATGGATACGAGTTTTTTAAGATGGAAAAGAATGAGAACTTTGAAATAATGTTTGCCCAATTTATAAAGATTGTATGTGAACTAAAATCACTAGGGATGATCTATCCACATAGCCTGCAAGTCCAGAAGCTGGTTTGAGTCTCCTAAAAATTTGGGAAACCAAGACTGCCATCTTGGAAGATGGAGATCTTTACAGCATGACATATGATGAGCTACGAGGTAATCTCATTGTATATCAATGAAAAACAGGTACCACAAAGAGGAAAAAAAGAAACCAGTGACCTTCAATGCCACACCAACTGAAGAAAAGGATATTCTGAAGGAAGGTAATAGTGAAGGAATTGCTATCATAAATTGTGGATAAAGAAAGATCTTGAGATAGAGATAGCAAAGATCCCAAGGAGTCAAGAATAATGATTCCACTAGAAATGATGATATTGTTATCACTATGGAAGGCCTTGCCACTTCAAACAAAATTGTCCAAAATTAAGAAGTCCATCTAGAAAGAATCAAAATTTTTGAGCTTGGAGTGATGAAGATAAAATAGAAGCCGCCAACATGTGCTTCATGGCAAAAGGTAAATCTAGCGAGGTAAGACCAAACAACTATCATAACTGTAATATCCTTGAGTCTAATTTAGATATGATAACCGATAAACTTCAGAAAGTTATAAATAGATACAATAAACTCTCTCAAGAGAAGAAAAGTTATGAAGTTTGATTTAATCTAAAACTCAAAGAGGAACGAAGAAACTATCAAATAGAAATTGAAGTATGTCAAATTGAAATTGACTTACTTCATGAAGAGCTTGATGATGTAAAAATGCAATTGAATAGCATTAAGAAATAACCAAGTCACAGTTTTGTGAGATCAAACTCTTTTAAAAATAACTCAAGTTCCTTATCAGAATTAGTTAAATTAGCCAAGACCTCTTTATCCTCTCGAGGACCTGTCTGCTTTATCTTTGGATAGAAAGGGCACAAATACTACAGCTACAGGCATAAGCCTAAAAGTATGTGGGTTTGGAAAACTAAAGAAAGAACATCTAACCCGCAAAGACCCAAGACCACTTCGTACCTAAACAAAATTAATTTTTTTTATTTTGCAGGAATATGCCCGCAAGAGCTATAAGAAAGAAACATGGGTCATTAATAATGTATGTTTTAGACACATGACCAAAAAGAAAGGAAATGTTTGTGCTCTAAAGAAAATAGATGAAGGATCAGTAAGATTCGGTGACAACGCTAAAGGCAACGTGATTGGAGTCGGCTCAGTAAAGCTCAGCTTCTCTTGTGAATTTACTAAAGTTTATCTAGTATATGGCCTCAAACATAACTTGTTAAACATCAGTAAACTATGTGGCATCAAATTTGGAGTCTTCTTGAAAGCTGAAATTTGCTTCATTAAACACGACAAAAAAGACATCTATCTCATTAGTGAATGCATTGATAATATTTATGTCTTAAATAGTCCTAACATTGCTACCTTAACCCGCCTCACTGTGCCAACCAAATATATTTGGTTGTGACACAAAAATCTTGGGCATGCTAGTATGCATATCATTGAGAAATTGTCCAAAATAGAATTGGTGAAAGGTTTACCAAAACTCAAGTTTGAAAACGATCATATCTATGATGCCTGCTAATTGGAAAAAAAAATACGGACATTATTCAAAGTCAAAGACATTATATCTACTACCAAACCTATTCAAATAATCTACATGGATCTGTTTGGCCCCACCAAGATGCAAGTATTAGTGGAAAAAGATATATTTTTGTTATAGTTAATGATTACTCATGCTTTACTTGGGTGATGTTTCTTGCTCATAAACACGTCTTTCATAATATTTGAGATCTTTTTTAGAAAAGTACGAAGAGAAGCTGGACAATTCATCACCTATGTTCATAGTGATCACAGAGGAGAATTTGAAAATAAGGCATTTGAGGAGTACTGTGCTTAGAACAGATACTCTCAGAACTTTTCATCACCTTGATCTCCTTAACAAAATAGTATGGTGGAGAGAAATAATTAGTCTCTCCAAGAAATTGCTAGGACTATGTTGTTAGAGCATAATCTCCCAGATTATTTTTGGGCAGAAGCAGTAAGCACTACATGTCACATTATCAACAGATGCCTGATCAAACCTATTTTAAAGAAGGTGGCTTATGAACTTTGGAGAGGAAAGAAGCCCTACATTAGCTATTTCCATCCTTTTGGATGAAAATACTTTATCCACAACAATTGTAAGAATAACATGGGAAAATTCGATCCACAAAGTGACAAAGGTATTCTCCTATTAGTCATGCGTATAGGGATTATAATAAAAGAACCTTACGTGTTAAAGAATCTATGCATATTGTATTTGATGAGTCTAATTACACTAGTATGAGTTTGAGTATTGATGAAGAACAGGTGAGAGATCTACAATCTAGAGCTAATGATAGCACAACCTTTGAGCCATCACAAGTCGAATCAACTATGCCCTCTTCGGAGTCAACTCCCACAATAAAAATAGTCAAACTAAGTGTTCCAGGAAAATGGAAACATAGTGCTAGCTATCCAAATGACTTTATCATCAAAAATCCAGATGATAGAATGCAAACAAGAGCATCATTGAGAAAACAAGCATCTATTGCTCTAGTATCTCAAATTAAAACAAAGAAAAATGATGAGTCCCTCAAATATGAATCATGGGTCGAAGCCATAAAGGAATAATTGGACCATTTTGAACGAAATCTAGTTTGGACTCTGGTTGAAAGACCCAAGAACTACTCAATAATTGGAACTAGATGGGTCTACAAAAATAAACTGAGTGAAGAAGGTAAGGCTATCAGAAATAAAGTCAAACTTGTAGCTCAAGGATACTCCCAACAAGAAGGTATTGATTATTATAAAACCTTTGCTCCTATGTCAAGGTTAGAATCAATTTAAATTTTATTAGCTTTTGCTGCTTTCAAATATTTTAAGTTATATCAAATGGATGTTAAAAGTACCTTCTTAAATGGTTTTATTCATGAGGAAGTTTTTGTAAAATAACTCCCCAAGTTTGAAAATCCATCTTATCCAAATCATATTTTCAAATTGTTAAAAGCTCTTTACGGGTCTCAAACAAGCTCTAAACGCTTGGTATGAGAGATTGAGTACTTTCTTACTAAACAGCAACTTTTAAAAAGGTAAAATTGATACAACTCTATTCATACAGAAGCTTGATTCAAATCTTCTTATTGTGCAAATTTATGTTAATGATATCATTTTTGGAAGTCCTAATGTCTCTTTGTGCGAGAATTTTGCAAATATGATGAAAGATGGATTTAAAATGAGCCTTATGGGAGAGCTCACATTCTTCTCGGGATTACAAATCAAACAAACTCCCAAAGGTACCTTCATCAGTCAATCTAAATGCACAAACAAACTTATCAAAAAATTTGGTTTGGAAAAAGAAAAGGCTTAAGGCACTCCTATGAGTCCATCCACAAGTCTTGATTCAGACTCGTCTAGAAAGGATGTTGATGAAAAGATGTACAGGGGAATGATTGGATCACTACTCCATTTGACAGCCAGTTGACCAGACATAATGTTCAGTGTATATAAGTATACCAGGTTCCAGTCGACTCCCAAAGAGTCTCAGTTGACTACTATCAAAAAGATCATCTGATACCTCATAAGAACTCAAGACACTAGACTATGATATCCTTACTCTTCCTATTTCAATTTAATTGGATATCCACTTTGCAAGTGATAGAAGTGATAGAAAAAACACTAGTGGAATGTGCTAAATTCTTGGTGATGACCTTATTTCATGGCACAATAAGAAGCAAACTTCAGTTGCTTTTTCTATAACTGAAGCCGAATATATAGCCATTGGAAGTTGTCACACTTAAATTCTATGGATTATGCACCAACTACTTGATTTTAATTTGTATTTTGAATCTGTTTCCATAATGTACACCAGTGCTATTAGTTTATCTAAATACACTGTGCATCATTTGATGGATAAACACATTGATATTAAGTATTATTTTATTCGGGATCATGTAGAAAATGATGAATTTTTATTAATATTTGTTGACTTCAAAGATCAACTTGTAGATTTTTTTACAAAATCCTTGTTAGAATAAAGATTTTGTTACCTTAGAAAAAGATTTGGTATTCTCAATTTTAATGATTTGTGAGTTTATTTTTGGACAAAACTCTTTTTTACTTGTTTTGATTTTTTCGTCAATTTTTAACCAAAAAATTGGTTTTCAAAAAGGAATTCATCGTTGTATCTCACTAATAATCATGCCATATTTGTTGCTCCTGCAACCCTTTACCTTCCCAACACCCCCTCCTACCACCCTTTCACTTCCATCAGTCACTTTTTCACTTTACACCTCTTTATCTTCCCCTTCATAATCTTTTTAAACAGCCGCCTACATCCCCCTTCTCCTCCCCAGTCCTTCTAACCATCCCCTCTTTTCCCTCTCTATACCTTTAAAATTTATTTTTCATATTCTTTCATGACCAGAACTCATTCCATGGAAAATATGTCCAAATCTCTTCCCAAACCCCTCTCCAACAGTCCTGTTCTCTTCTCCGAGTCCTCTAATGAATCCTCATTAAACTCTTAAGTCAACTCTCATCAAAAGACACCATCCTACTACTAGTCCAACCCCATCCTCCAAAAATCCTCAGCAAACTTTCTAAACTCCCTCCCTCCAGAAGACATGCATAAGTTCTAGACATGCTCTGACAAAGATAAATTCTTCGCCTTTAAAAGTCGCTCTATTGTACCTGATCGTATTATTAATCTTCATCAATTAAAAGATGCCTTCTGTAATGTTAGTCACTTTTTTAAGTTTCAAGATTTGTCCTTGTTTTTTCGTGTCTGTGGACTTCTGGTTTATAAGGATATAGTCCGTATGTTTTATGCAAATCTCCACCTCTCTCTTGATAGTGGTGAACTTGAGACTCTTGTGCTTGGTACAAAAATAATTCTAAATGATTTTTTGTTCAAAAATGCTTTTGATACAAAGTTCTCCGGTGCATTATGTTTTATAAATAGTAACTGGCCTGAAGATTTTGAGGTCAGGTTTGATGAAAAAGGTCCTGTTTGACCCTGACTCTGTTTTGACTAATTTTAATCCCCCGTCCTATGTTTCAAGTTTCGAATCATGGCCCACATAATTTCTACCACATTGATTTCTTGGAAAGGATTCCTCAGCAATATTATTATTGTGATGTCTTTGTGTTGTATTATTTGGTTACAAAACTAAAAATCAATTGGACAACCTGGATTTATGAGTACATTCTTGAGAGGGCAACAGATGTTCATGCCTCTGCTAGTTTGCCGTATGGCCTAGTCATTACTCAGATTCTTCTGTACTACTCAATTGATCTCTCTTGTTACCTAGTTAAAGTTGTTTCTACGTATGACTCCAAGACTTTTGCTAGTATGGGCTGTGTTTTGGTTGAATAAGAATGGTGCAAAAAGGATTCTGCCCGGGAAAAGTCATAACTCCCCAAGGTAAGCAAGTCTATTTCTAACCCCATGATTACTGTCTTGAAGGAATTGGAAGAAATTAAGGATCACTTCAAAGCCATTGGGGAAAGTGTCATGCTGCTTCAAGAGTTGACTTCCAAACTTCTGGACCTAGGAAAGAGCTCCAACATAGACATAGGCATGGTCTGGTTGGATCTTGATGGATTCAAATAAAACGGTACCAAGTTGTTCACTTGAGTGTTCACCCGCATGGATTCCCTCAAGTCCCAAGTCCATTCCTCCACTAACGATCACAATTTTTCCTTCCAGAACTCCTATTCCTTATTCTTCAAAAATGTTGAAAAATCATATGATACATTCTTCCATAATATGTATAATAACCTGACATACTTTTTAAAAAAACGGTGAATGATGACTTTTTTTATTCAAAAGAGGGTCCTGTCCTTTGCTTTTGTTAGGTTATAAGATGTTTATTAACACATTATTTTCCATACTTTTTGTTTTGTCTCATACTTGTTAATTAATAGATAAATTTTCTGCTATATGTCTACTACTCTTTTGCTTCTTTGTGGTTCTTTTTGATTAAGCCAAATAGAAGGAGAAAGATAGGAACATCAGAAGTGACTACAACTCAGTGGGAGCAAGTCGGCTATCATTAAATAAAATTCGACTGATACTCAAAAATCAAGGAACAACAGAAGTGCTTACAATTCAGGGGGAGCAAGTCAACTACTATGACAGACAGGAAAGTCAACTGATGTTTAAATGATTATTTATCATTATCAAAAAGGAAAAGATTTTTAGCCTTCTATATTTAAGTCTTAATAATGACAAACTAATGAGTGGACCTTTACAGGATAATTAGAAGTTTGCTAATGATGGAAGGATATCTTGCGTAAAGATATAGGTATCAACAAAAGCTAATTCAAAATGGAAGTAAGAGAGCCAACTCCAAAAATGGAATAACATCAAATCCTAGACATCTACGGCATCTAAGAATTATGCCAAGCGAATCAATAAAAAACAAGAACAAAAGAAAGAAAGATCATAGTCCTGGAATCAGAATAAATCAAATAAATTAAGACAAAAAGAAAAAGAAAAGAAGGCCTCAACCTTTACAAGGACATATCTGATATGGACATGTATAGCTGTGGAAATTGCGCCACGTATGGACATATCTGATATAGACATAATTTATGGTGCCATCCCTCAATCAAGAAATCATTTCAAATCCTTTATTGAAAAGAAATATCTTGGGTTTCCTTACAAAGAACAAAGACCAAAGAAGCCGGAGACTATAAAAGAAAAGACAATAGGCTGAAGCTCACACACAACTTCAAGAAAAATCTCAAAGTGTCTCAATCTTAGTCTCACAAATCTTTGTAACTCTTAGTTCACAATAGTTGTATAAAGAATAGGATTGAGTTAACTTTGTAATACAAACTGAAGCTGTGTCACAAGATCTAAAGAACAAAATAAGTCTTTGGAATTTGTTTTTTATCATGGTACTCGAGCCCGATATTAAAAGATCTAAGAAAACATTGAAACCCAAGGGGACTGTAAGTAGAAACCACATTGATGTTCCGAACTAGGATAAATCTTCGTGTCTTTACTTTAAATTAAATTATCTACTTACTTTATTTCAAATCTAATCTATTTTGTGAAGTGTACTGATCTGTAGGAAAGTCGACTGTGAGGGGTCAATAGTCAACTCACAGAAATTTTTAATTCACCCCCTCTTTAATTTCATCATTAATATGATAGTTTAAAATATTAGCCTAAACTATGTAGCTCGCTCCATCCTAAAGGAACCCATGGGATATAAGAGTCCATTTCCCCTATCGGAAGGGCCGTAGTGTGTGTTAGCCGCATATATCGAGGAAAGGCTAAAGATACCAGGGAGATAGCCATCCAAAATATAATATGTATCCAGACACACGGTCATATAGACCCCCAACATTGAAAAACATGGTTTTCAGTATTGGTCCCCCCTGGACAACACCTTCACGGTGAGCTACACCGTGGATAACAGGAAACTAAGAGACGAAGAAGGAATATTCCTGAGAATACAAAATGAGATCGTAACTTGACATGTATTATATCATGTATTTTGTTTTGACGTGTTATAGAATTGTAGGTTGTATCTACACGGAATAATTGCTGGAAGAAAAAAGATCCTTTTTTATTTTGCTTTGACTATCACCAATACACTTTTTGATAAACAAAGCTTCTGGATAGAAGCTTTTAGTGTATATTTGAAAGTAGAGAGCTGAACACTTGAAAGTGGAAAGTTTTTACAGGTACTGTTAGAAAGGGAAGTTGTAGAACTAAAGAGCATAGATTTGCTACTTACTAAGTCCTATTCTGAATTCCATAGGCTCAAAAGTACTTGATTAATGAGGAAACAACTACCAGATATAATATATTTATATCTCTTGTGTAGGGTGTAACAAGTATCTCACAAGAAAAAATCTCTGTGGTTTTCTTGAAAATTATGGTTAAAATATGATTGATATTATAATATAGCTAGCTTTATTTGTTAATGCCGAATGTATCGCACGTAGCCATATAATTTTTTGCTAGGTTCTTTAGTATTTTATATGTTATTGACCATTCACATATGTAGTTGTCTATTCTAACTTCCTGTTTGTCTTTGTTATCTTTGATATTTCTTGATCTGTATGTAATTATTGATCTACACATGAGCCAATCATTCAAGACTTCGATATGATTTGTTTTTGAGTTAAATAAAACTGACAACTCTTATTCCTCCAATTAAATAATGATAATAGGGATTAATTATTATGAAATATTGATTTCAGCAATCATCTATTTGTGCAACTTCGTTATATCTATCTTACTCCAGGTTCTCTTTCTATATGAGGTTATTCTACATTTGGTCTTCATTTGTGTTTGGTTCGTTTCTTACCATGAACTATTATCCTGGTTACATATAAATCATATCATCATCTATAATATTCTAAGATTCTATAACTTTTTTTTATGCATAACTAATTTGTGTTGGGAAAATAAATATTCCAACCCAGGATAATATCCACACAAATAGCAATAACAAGAGAGTAACAACGACCCCAAATATTATAAAAGGGTAAATTAAATATCCAATGGAGTAATACAATAATACTGATTACAACTTAGCAGAGTCAAAAGACTACTACTCTTTATAAATGAAACAATACTCTTTTTATTTCTCACAACTTACTATAATATTACTCCCACACTATTATCCACATACTATAGAATATCTATGGATCACTCTCTTTTCTCTCTATTGCTTTCTCAATTTTGGTGTGTTTTGGAATGATGGTAACTTCATCTATTTATAGATTGATATTCAAGCTTAAAACAAACAAACATCATGTCACAACACCAAATTACAAATTCATATTGCAACACCAATCCATGTCACCAAATTAGGCATGTTGCAACACTAATTTTCTTGTTATTTTTATTTAATTTATTTTAATTATATTTGATTCCACAAATCTCTCCCTCAATTTTGATTTTTCTTTTTTATTCTAAGACTTGATCTCAATTTCTGAAAGTCTTCAAACTTGAGAGGCTTTGTGAAAATATCTGCAACTTGATCATGGGATTTCACGTACTTGAGACCTACCTCTTTCTTGGAAATGCATTCTTTGATGAAGTGATACCTTGTATCTATGTGCTTACTTCGATGATGATATACCAGATTCTTGGAAAGAGCCTGTGCTGACTTGTTATCAACACAAATCATTGTGGCTGCATTCTGTGGTAAGTTAAGCTCCTTCAATAATCTTCTTAACCAAATAGCACATGACGTTGCTGCCATATATTTAGCTTCGCACGTTGAGAGAGTAACAATGATTTGTTTCTTTGGAAAAGGCTCAAAAATACCCCTGAACTATCTGAAATAACTCAAAAATGTTCCTCATTAGATTTTTGGCTCAAAAATACCCCTCTGTTAAACATTTGACTCAAAAATACCCCTTCCTCTAACGAAATTCGGAAAAGGATCAAAAGTACCCCTGAACTATTTGAAATGGCTCAAAAATACCCCTTTGTTAAATATTTGGCTCAAAAATACCCCTCCCCTTAACGAAATTCCACCAAGCATGCCACCTAGATAAAAAAAACTACGTGACTATGCCACATACCATCCACATGTAAAATGTTATTATTTTAAATTATATGACATTCCTTTCTTCTTTATTTTTATTTTTATTTAAAAACATCAATGAAATGGATAAAACTTACACGACTTTTTGATTTTTTTATCAAAGTAGACAAACGGTGGTTACATAATATTATTTTTGAATAAATTTATTAAATGTAACATCGCTATTATCAAATTCCTTTGATCATCTAAAAAATAAGTTTTTTCCTATTAATAGGTTTAAAGGTGTGAAACCCAACAAAAAAGTCTTATTAAACTGATAAACCCATTCATTATTAGGCCAGTATAAACATTAAAATTAAGATTTACTCGTAAAAGTAACAAATTTCAAACTAAACTTCAAATTAGTTACTCAAAAGATGTGTTTGGCTTTGCTAGCTTTTACTCAAAATGTTTATGTTAAAATGATTTAATAAATACCTCCTCTAATCTAAAATTA
>JAPEIP010004469.1:0-37795 GCA_026120095.1 Capsicum chinense
ATTAAAAAAATATTTTCATGAATGACTATTAATTTGTGTGCTAAAAATATTTTTTTAAGAGATTGAAATGAGACTCTTTGGAAAGATTGCTTCGTATCATTAAGGTGCAATTTACGACACTTTCATTTTCTTATTAAACTGGACTTGTTGCGTTTAACCTTCCAAGATAATATTAATATATATGTCGAGCTTATTATTAAACAAAATATATATTCAATTAGTATAAACATTAAGCATTACAAATATCATTAGCAATCATATCACAAAGCCAAACCCAATGAACATTACTTTCCTCACTCACATTTTCGCCGTCTATATTGCTAGCCGTTGAAGTTGTACCTACATCAAAATCAACCGATGGAATATATCCTTCATTCTCAGCCGTTTGAAATGCATTATCCACATTGCACCTCTATCTAATGTAATTATGAATGGACATAGTAGCAATTACGATATCTCTTTGAGTGTCAATGTTATAGTAAGGCATGTCGCGGAAAATAGACCACCTCGCTTTCCATACACCAAATGTGCGTTCTACTATATTTCTACAAGAAATATGTAAATAACTAAATTTTTCAATGCGTCCGTTCGGCTCCCGCAATTGTCGCATTGCACCACGTCGAAAGTCAGAAAGGTGATACCTCACATTATCTCCTCTGTAAGGAGCCATGTATCCCTTTGTGTGCGAATATCTAGAATCTACTAGATAATATTTATTTTTCAATGGATGTGGAAAGTTGAGTTCTTGTCTACAGAGAGTCTCACGAAATATCCTTCCCATCCAGCCAATGCAAATGTAAAACACAAGTTGAAATCTACAACGGCAAGAATATTTTGAGTCGGATAACCTTTACGACCAATATACGAAATTTCTTGTCCTTGCGGCAATCTAGCTTTAACATGTGTGCCATCAAGTGCCCCAATGCAATCCTACAAGTATATACTTATATAAATTTAACTTAAAAAAATAATCAAGTGAAATTAAATATTAAGTATTATATAGTATATATTTGGAAAGTCTAACTTACTTTAAAGAAGGGAAATATCGCTCGTTACATGGCTTGTGAGCTCCTACACCATCATTATAATTTAAATATGGTCTAATGATATCTCTTGCAACCTTAGAAATAGTATTTAAAACACTATGAAAGTGTCTATGAACCGTCTCTCCAGAATGTTGAAAGATTTCTTGTATCATTCGATTTCCCACCCCATGTGCACAAATCATCAAAAACATGCCTAACATTTCGTGTGTTCCACGAGCGGCTTTAGGCCCATACTTTTCAGTTAAGTCATTGGATAAATCAATAAACACGGCTTTCTTCAATCAAAAATTTTCATAACAACGTGTTTCATTTCCTCGTAATATCTCTTGAATAAATATATGTCCGGAGCGCTTTGATGTATGACAAGGTTTCTTATATAAGTACTTTTCTCAATACGTCAAAATATATTTACCTTCTAGCTGACACAAAGTCATCCATTCCTCATCTTGCTCTCGACAAAATTTTTCTAATTCTTCATTTTCATCATCATCAAATACGTCACTTAGGTCAGGAGATATACTAATATCCAAACTCTCCATTTAACTGAAAAGCAAAAAACGCCCACATCAGTAGAGTAATGGAGTATAAGAATCCCATAATCCTCATATTAGTAAAGTATCATATATCAACATATTTTAATTTATAAATGCAATATGAATCTGTGTAATTCATATCTCACTGCATACTCTTCATCTAGTAAGTGAAAAATAATAGAACATACATATGTATAAAATACACACACATACGACAATACAAATAAAGTCAACTTAATTTAAAAAAGATTGATAATCATACAACCAAAGCTTTTTACGTTAACGTGTACAACCATAATAACAAACATCAAAGAACAAAAGACTAAAATCAACCAAATACATCCTTCACTCTTTCTTCTTAATGAGGTATAACTGATAGTTATATGCCAACCAAGACTTCCGAGCATCATCACTAGTCATCTTAAGAAATATTTGATGGACGTCTTTCTTTAGAAACAAATTCACTGTATAGTTGTAGATTTCATACGGGATATCAATTTCGGGACAACTTGTCAAAAAGTCCATACACTTGTCAATGGTGGGATCCTCTACCGCATGAGATGTAGCGGTACTTTTGCTCGGCAGTAACTCAACTATAGAGTGTAGTTCCTCTCTAGCAGATTTTGTCTTACTCTTTTTTACTCGACTACTAGATCCTATATCATCAGTTGAAAGTTGTCTTTTTAATGATGATTTGGGAAACATAGGAGAATTCATATCATGTGCATCATCACTTTCATCACTTCCTTCATCATTGAGATTAACGAAGTGTTCTTGGTCAAAATCATCAAAATCATTTGTTTTTTCTTTGTTCAACTCTACTTCAATTTCAGAAAAATGTTCTTGATTGGCAGAGCGTGCTCTTTCCCCCGTAGAAATAATATCCAAAAATAATTCATCATAGCGATAACGTATAAGAGAAAGATCCATATTTCTAAACCTCCTATATCGATGATCCATCTGAAAAAAACTAGTTAAGTAAATTAAATAATGAGACAAATAACAAAGAAATAAAGAATAATGCAAGAGACGCACATTAATCTTTTGATTCCATCAATCGTCATCTGCAATGATTGTTTTTTTTTGTGGCATCCCAACCTAAACCTGTATTCTCTCTTATCAACTGGTTAAAAAAAGCTCAGTCCTGTTTTATGTTATCCCACTTATTTTTCAACTGTGTTTTAGTATATTTTCTTCCCGTCCTATTACAGAACGCATCACCCAAATTTTTCCATCCATCTTTATTCAAATGAGTGTTCGGTCTATTTCCTCTTCTAATTTCTCTTTCACACACCTCAATAAAAGCAATATGAGCATCATAGTCCCACTTAGCATTACTTCGTACCAAATTAGCATTCGACATAATGGAATATAAATAATCTGACGATGGAATATAAATATCAATTGCCACACATCTTTAATAGTTTTGTCATGTATGCTATTACAAACTTGTACAAAAGAGAAGGCAGGGATAGCAGTGCAGAAAGAGAAGGCAGAAATAGATGAACAAGGGAATAAAAAATCCAAACAAACCAAAAACATGGTTTCTTTGGCAGAAAAGAAAATTTTCTGCAGCATATGTCTCTAAACAGAGTCTCTCAAAATTAAAAAAAAATTCTCCATTGGCTTTTAACATTGTAACTTACTTTAGTTTTTAGATTAAGATATATCCCACCTTATTATTTGCCTATTCTATTAAGAAATATGCTAGTATTGTCAATACTATTATCATCACAAGATATATTAGCATCTTAATTAGGTACTACTATCATCATAATTGTTCTATAACTGTACCGTACAATGATCATCGATCTAAAAGTAGGAATTTGATCACTTAGCACATATGTTGTTTAAGAACATATACAAAATTTGTGTTTTATTAACCCGTATAATAAAAGATGATTCAATAATGTAATTTAATAATAATAATGTATATTAAAATCACTCATCTTCAACTCAAATCAAATCCTTAAACACACAATTGGGGTTTCTAAATCATCGCTGGAGATTAATTTGTGTAAACTCGGGCTTGCATCTCTAGTTGAACAACACTTCTTTCAAAAATCCAAAAATTACAGATTTGTCTATGAATAAAAGGAGATGAAAAATCAAAAATAAAGAAAAATATGTAAATATTGAGACAATTTACCACTAAATCTCGAAGGAAATGCAACAACTTGAGAGAAAATCTAGAACAAAGTATGTGCTGTTGAGAGGAGTGACGTAGGTTTTTTGTCAGAGAAATAAAAGGGAGGAAATGGAAATGTGCTGAAGGTAGAAAAAGAGAATTAGGGAAAGGGTAAAATTGGAATAACATATAATTGCAATGGATAGGATGGTAATTTTGTAAGTCAACTTAAACTTGTGAAAAAAATAAGCACCTGTAAGGCTGCTTATTGATTTTGGCTTAAAAATTTTGTCAAACACCAATATAAGCAAAAAAGTGCTTATAAGTTGTTTTCACCAACTTATAAGCACTCTCAAACACCCTATAAGTGTCATTAAATGTATCTGACTATCGGAAATTTAAAAAAAGAACTCATAAGCCATTATGCACAAAGATTGTGGGTCCGTTCATAGAACTTTGATTTAGTAGCCATTCAAATTGTATTTCGTGTCTTACAAAGTGAGATTTTTTTTGATAAAAAATATTTTGATAAAATTTCTCGTGAACCAATTTTGAACAGCATATCAACTCTCCAAATATACTATAGAAACTATGAAGAAGAGTATGGAAATATTCTTGTTATATATTTATGCTATTTTAGCAAAATAAATACAATAAAGAATATTTAAATCCTATCCTATTTGACTATTTCTTATTGGATGTACAAAAATAGATAATATTCCTTTCTATGCTATTTGTGTGCTTCTTACATGTCTATGCTGAAATTCTCTAGAAGCTTTGAGGTGAGTTGGCACATATTTAAATGGACAACTCAAATCTTTTGTTTGATGGGAAATATTATGGATGGCTTGATCTTTGCCACGTAAGTGTGGTTGGTAGGGAGACAAGTCAAAAGGCTTTGAACTTGTCAAAAGTTATAAAGCCTTTGTCTCATTTTCTTTTCCTCTTTTCTCAAAAAAAGTCGACTTCATCTTTGAAGATGTCGAGTTCATTATTATGAAGCTCTTTTGATTCTCAACACCCCTTCAAGGTGAAGGGGACCAAAGTGAGTCCCAGCTTGTAAAGAAGATGGTGATGAGAAGGCCTCTGATGTGCTATGGATCTAAGCACTTTTGACGCTTAAAGCTATAAAAATATGCAAGTTTCTTAGGTTGTTTGTGAGATATGATATGTTTTAGGTATGTTTTGCAGGAAATCAGGTTGTGGATGCTAAACTGAACAAAAAGATGAAAATTGAAGTTTTGGGCTACTTTGGCATTTCTGGGCATATTTGCCACTTACCAGGCATAGGTGACCAAAGTATGTGTCAAAACTTGAAGTCCAAAGGCTCAAATGCAGGAAAAAGAAGACTCTATCACTTACTAAAGGTACATATGGTCCATATGTCGTATATATGGTCCGTATGTGATACAAGTATGTTATAGAGATCTAAGTCCAAAGAGTTGCAGGAGATGTACAGGATTTCTGGTTCTTACTTAGCCTAAGTAAGTGGCCACTGACCTCATCTTTCCTTTTTCATTCGGGTTTTGATTTTTAGGGCGTCCTTGTATCCTATAAATACCCTTTTGGCATTTTTTTAGTTAGGTTACACACTCTTAACACTCACTAAACTTATATTTGATTCCAAGATTCAAATTTTGATCTTGGGATTATTTTGTTCTTGATTTTGATTGATAATTCAGTTGTTGGCTTTGGGTTTTTATTGTTTAATATTGTGATATCATTTAATGCTTTTCATCATGTATTCCATTGCTCGTTTCACAAGCGTGAGTAGCTTAAGCTCTTAGCTAGGGTTGTGGGAACCCTGGCATATTGACGAACCAGGGGAAGTGCTAGGTTGTTCTGAACTAATATCATTGCATGTATTGTATTACCTTCAATTTGATAGATGTCTTAGCGGTCGCAAATGGTAAAATCCTTCCTAGAATATCACTACTTACTCCAAAAGAGGAATACTACAAGGAAAAGATAATTACAGTAGTAATTTAAAGAGTAACTATCGATCTAGGCTAATCAGTATCATCTATATAAGATGGTTATCTATCATCTAATAACTTGAGACTCAAATGGTAATAGTTAAATGGAATCTAGGGTAAGGGTTAGTAATGCGGCATCCTGAGACTCAAAAGGTAAAGGATGGAATCCTTCAATGAGTTCACAAGATAGTTAATGGTACGTAACTTATCAGATTCTGCATGAAAGGTACTGGATTGGTTTAATAAAGAACGATAGGCCTATTGAGTTATAAGCTATAGGGAACACAATACTAGTATTTATCACCAACTGATTACAATCAAAGTTGAGATTTTCTACTTGTTTGAGATTACAACAATAAACCCCCCATTAACTTACTGTTTATCCCATTGAGTTCAGAAAACTAGAGATAAAAATCCGCGTCTTCTCTAAAGGTTTGACCCAGACCTAGTTGGTTTACATTACTTGACAATGACCACTTTATCCTTAATTGGAGGTGTAGTTTGGGCATTGATCAAAATTTTGGCCTCATCGCCGGGGAATACGGTGTAGCTGTTAATTAAAGTTTGTTAGAGTTCTTGGGTCTTTATTTTTCTATTGTTATTTTGGTATGCGCCGGTATATTCCTAACACCGAGAGTCAAGGAATTTCCTTACTCCTATTGAATCCTAACCCAGAGAGACTGTTACAGCCTAATCATACAATAACGGAACCAATATGGGCAGGCAATTTAGAAGGGGTTTGAGATGAACCTCATTCTGTACATTCTCCTGCTTCAGGTGATTCATTGAATAATGGTGATAGACAGATAAAGTAGTTTTTAGCAAATACTATTAACTAAAGAAGGGAAGCAGATCAGGCCCGGTTAGCTCAGCAGGCAGAGTTAGCCAGGCCAACACCAATAGTTGATCATCGAGCAGTACTTGATGGAAATCGAGATGTATTTCAAGGTGGTAGAGCTCAAGTGATCCCATCATTCTAGTACTTTCAGGCATATGATGACGAGAAGGATGTGGGATACTTTGTTTCGACAAAATAGGAGTTATCATTCATTCTGTACTACCTCCAATGTGAAATTTTACATAACCAGTGCCATGATCCAGCTTTTGAATTTAAGAGGTATATTTTCGGGCTCAGTTATAGACGATGCAAATATACACCTTGCTAACTTTGTTAGGATTTATACTTCTTACACTATTTCGGAGGTAGACCAGGAGACACTTAGATTAAGGTTGTTCC
This sequence comes from Capsicum chinense, assembly GCA_026120095.1. NCBI lineage: Eukaryota > Viridiplantae > Streptophyta > Magnoliopsida > Solanales > Solanaceae > Capsicum > Capsicum chinense. Next base: position 6,921 of record JAPEIP010004469.1, read on the forward strand.
CCTTCTCATCAACTTGAGAAGCTTCACTGTGGTGGTGGAACTTCTAAGAGGATCTATTACCACTTGGAATGAGTTGCGCAAGCAATTATTAAATTAATTCTTTTCTTCATCTAGGATGTTGCAGCTTAAACATAAGATATATAATTTCAGACAACTTCATTCGAAGTCGATATACAAGGCTTAGTTCAGGTTTAAGAAGAAGTTGATCATGGTGCCCAATCATTATATTTTAGGGACAAACTTATTGGAGATATTCTATAAAGCCCTAAACATCTGTTCCCGAGCCATGAAAAACACAATCACTAGAGGAACATTTATGATATTATGCTAGGAATCAACTTCTTAGGTTCTATACCATATTTCTCTCACTAATTGAGGGTGGAATACTCGGGAGGCTGAGAGGGGTGCTGGCACTTACTCTATTGGAGCTTCCGGTGACCATAAGATAATGGATAATTCTGTGGCGTAAGGGATTGCACAACTGAGGCTTGATATTGGGTTGCTTGTTAAGCAGTTTACAATAGAGAAATATGAGAAAGTAAATGCAGTAGGCACCCAGGGTTCAATCTCTAGAGCTTATGAGTCTTGACTTGGAAAAGAAGGCTAAGTGTCATGATCATGAATTGATGGGTTTTCGAGCCAGAGGGTAAGGAAACCAAGGTTGAAAATTTATGATGATAGATATAGAGATCAAAGTAGAGAGAGTGGTGGTGAATGAAGATGGAAAGATGACTATAAGAAGAAGGAAGGAAGGGATATTTTGTCGGGCAACCGAGATACCAATTTAAGAATGAAAACGATGCTGACCAAACTGGTAAAAGGGTAAGAGAGTCAGGAGTCTAGCCTTAAGGATATTAAGGCTGATATCTCAGGTCTGACACAGAAGTTTGACTATCATGCTATTACAATCAAGCAGTTAGATACACAGTTTGGGAAGATGCCTGCTACATTCAATCAGAGGAAATTGGGTACCCTTTCGAGTAAAATAGTTCCAAAACCAAAGAATGATGGTCACAGTCTTGATATCACCACTCAAAGTGGTTTATCTACTGTTGATCCTTTATTAACTACTGTTGATGGGTTGAAGAATGATAGTACTATGGTAGATGAGACACCTGCTACAGAGTCAAACAGAGAAATAGGTTTAAGTACTAGTGTGGGTGAGAAAAAAGGTAAGGAAAAGGTTGATGAGACCGTAGTGAATAAAATTCCACGATCGGCCCAATCTTTTCCTTAATGACTAAATTGCAAAAAAGAAGAAGAAAAGTTAAAAAAAATCATTGAGATGCTGAAAGATCTGAGTTTGAACATCCCTTTCCTTGAGGCATTGGAGCAGATGTCTAGATATACTAGATTTATGAAAGAATTGGTGACAAAGAAGTAGAGTTCTAGTTTTTAGGATGTTAGTGGATTGCACCATTGTGGTCCAGTCCCTTCTAAGTCTCTGGCCCAGAAAAAGGGTGATCTTGGTGCATTCACAATCCCATGTTCTATAGGGACATCCCGATTTGCAGAGCGTTATGTGACTTGAGAGACTATATTTTTTATTTATTACCACTGGATATGTTCAAGTAGTTGGGCTTGAGTCTTTCAGAGCCGACTCTATGCAGTTGTTGATGGCAGACCGCACAGTAAAGAAACCCATGGGCATTTCGTTTGATGTGTTGGTAAAAGTTGATAAATTTATTTTTTTGGCTGATTTTGTCATTATGGATTGTAAGGTTGACTTCGAGATGCCCATCTTATTGTAAATATCGTTCATGGCCATGGGTAGAGCAATGGTTGATATGGAAAAGGAGGATCTCAGGTTCAAAGTCAATAACAAAAAAGTCACCTTCATGTCCGATGAACTACGAAGCAACCTACCAACATGAGGGTTGTGTTGGTTATCCATTGTATTGATGATCTTGGAGGATATTCCTTTGGGCACTTGACTAATTCTGAGTAGTTAAGGTACCCGCGTCATGCCTCAACGTTAAATCCAGCGCTGCATGGGAGGCAACCCATACACTTGTTGGTGAAGTATGAGTAACCAACATAGCCACGTCGTATCGTGAAGTTAAATAAAGCGCTAGTTGGGAGGCAATCCACTATTTTAGTGCTCATATTTTTTTTCTTTTTATAGGTAAAATAGAAAAAAGAAAGGCCTGGAATGCGGTAAAATTGCTCAATTCATAATCTTCCAGATAAGCGGACTTTGTGACCAACTTCCAAAGGTCATAAGTCCTACGTGGTCTAGGTAAGTGGTGTATTAACTGAAAAGATGGAATTTTGAGGATTTTTTTAAGAATTTATAGACTTTAACCTATGAACTTACTTATAGGATCATAAATACCACTTACGACCTCGTCATTAGTAAAGTAGGTATCAGAATATGAAGTCCAGAGAGCAGGGAATTTGGTAAAAATATTTGGACCCACATATGGTAGGCATATACGGACCGTATGTACCACATTGCCATAAGTGGGCACTTCTTGGGCCCAATTTTTGTGTAAAAATTTTGGCCCACCTCAACCTATATTAACCTTAAAATGAACCCCTCCCCCATCCTATTTAAGCCCTTATAATCCATTTTTAACTTACAAATCATCAAAATTTCCCCTTCCCTCTTAAAATTCAAACTAACCCACTTCCCTACACTTGAGAAAAAGAAAAAAGTCACTTGTTCTTGGTACCAACTTGTCCTAAAGCACTAAATGCAAGTTCAAGCTTTGGTTTTGCTTCACTTTTTCATAGTTCACTTTCGGTTCTCCAATAAAAAGGTAATATTCTTGGCTCCTAATAGTAGTATCTTGTGCTAAACTTAAAATAAGCAAGTTGGTATGTTATTTTTCATGCAAAATATGTAGAAACCATCATGCTTGTATATAGGAGCCTTGAATTAGCCTAAAAATCTTAATGTGGGGCATTTTTCTCTAATTAAACATTAAAATCATGCCTTGAACGGAAGTTGAATTTTAAAAGGTAGAGGAATACCAAGAGTTTTGAATTATAGTTTTATTAAAAATTTGATTCTTGTTTAATGTGTGAATATTGCACTTGTTGGGATTAAGTACAAGTTATAGGGATGTCAAATTGAGAAAATTTTTGAAGTTTTCAAATTTTTAGTTTTTCTTCAAGTTTTACACTCCTTCACTATCTTTTGGATGCTAACACTTGATTTTTTAGGTACACATAAAACCCAAGTCTTCGAAGAATAAGGTTGAAACTTCTAAGCGATAGGATGACTCTTTTAATAGTTGTAGCTCAGAGGAAGAGTATTCGCCTGCCCGATCTAGAGCAGTTCTGACCAGAGTGATAGGGCTAGTGAATAGGGATTACAAATAGGCTACAGTTTAGGCTATTATTATGATGAATTTAGGCGTACAACTTGTAAAAAATCACAATGGGGAAAATGACCTGCTTTACTCGACCTAGGACCCGGGCTGAGGCTATTCAGTTCCTAGGTAGGCCAAGGATGAAGATGACCAGGAGATCACCACCACACTCTCCCTATCCTTTTGAGGGTGGTAATGATGAGAATGACGATAATGAAGAGGAGGTAGAGTCTGATATAGCACAAGAGGTAAATGCTCGGGACCTCTAGTCTGAGGAGGGGACATAAGATGAGAATGAGTCCAAGACACCAGTCTTCGAGCCTCCACCAGTTGTATCCCAGTCTAAGAAGGGTACAAACCAGTCTTCGTACTAGGTGCCAGTTCCTAATTTAGAGACACTAGATCAGCATGGTTCAGACTCCACACATATCTCAGAGGAACCTGCTGATGAAGTAAACCTGAGATATTGTGTGGAGGGGCCTTGGATGATTTATGAGAGGGATAGTCATATTATTGAGTCTGGATGTACTAAGCGGGATATTTATGAAGAGAGACATATCAGCATTTCAGTGTTGAGTAGAGCACCAAAGTTGTGGGTTAGTTTTGAGCGTTATCAGTTAGGTGGATGACCAGACCCTTAGGATTTTACAACCTGACCTTGGTGCGGGAATTCTATGCCTCATATCACACCATAGTGTCATTGAATACACCAAAGAATATGGTTCTTCGGAGGTATATTAAGTATCCCCATCTTGAGAAAACACTTATTAGGGGGGTTATGGTAAAGATTTCATCAGCGGCCATCCATCGAGTTCTCTTTAGGCCACATTATCTTGCTTCAATAACCATAGTAAAGTATGATTATAGATTGATAATTGCATGAGATAGATATATTATGCATGATGCTGAGCATAGGAGAGAGATTTGAGATGGATAGATAGATCGCTAACTATATTTCACCTCTGGGTAATGATACCCCTTGGATCGAGGGGCAGGGTATAATTAAGAAGGCAACATTGACTTTTATCATGAAGTTTTGGTGTCTACTTGTTTAATATAGATTAGTCTGACTATTGCGAATGATGTATTAACTTAGGATTGAGATTCACTGACTGCTATCATGATGTTCAAATACTACATTGACTTTGCAGCTATTATTTGACATGAGCTTCTTGAGAAAGCTTTTGGTGAGACTAAGACTTTGTCGTTCCCATTTCTTGTACAGAAGTTACGTGATGAGGTTGGTGTTCTAGAGGTACCAGGTATAGATAAGATAGTAGCAGCAACGGCGGTGTAACATACTAAGATGATAAAGGATTTGTCATACCCAGACTTTTTTAGGAGACCCCGTATGCCCACTACCATGCCTCTGGCCCTTTCTGAGAGCCCTTTAATTCCTACAGAGCATATTAATTCATAGAGAGGTAACGTGGGAGTTAGTATAGAGTTTGAGATGAGGAAGTTGAGAGAGGCCCCTGATTTGAGTACACAGGGTGAGGGGACCCTAGCTACTCTATATTGGCCCGACTTCTACTTCACAGCCGACTGGCGCATCTTCAGTGCCTCCTTGACCATGAACTCCTGTTGTTGCATCAGGTATGATGTTGGTTTTACATGAGTTTTTATAGAGCTTGGTGGACAGCCAAAGATTCACCGACACTTAGCTACAGAATATCGAGACCGAGGTGGCGACTCTATATGGATATCTCCGGCTATGGGTTCGGACTACACTAGAGACGATTGAGGCTAGATTGGAGTATATACATCGAGTTGCTTTTTTAAACCTACGAGCTAAGTTATATACATGGATAGATATTTTTGAGAGTAGAGCATCAACTCAATTTATCAGTATTAAAATCCTGGATCTAGGAGATATTATAGAAGAGGTAGATGTATTTAAAATAGAGGTACACTCTCTCACTGAGAGCCATATATCAACTATTTATCTTGTTCTGCCTCTATTTGTTCAGCTGATACCTCTACCTAGGCCTAGATGATTTGAATTATTCGAGGAGAATGATGAGACGGTCCCCGTAGTTAGGACTAAGAGAGATCGAGAGGGGGACCTGTAAGATCTTAGTATTCCATTTGACCAGGCCCTAAAATGGATAGACGTGATTCATATAAGATTGTAATGACTGATAGGCAGAGGAATATCAAGATAGAAGTGGGTGCATCTTCTAGTAGTGCACCACTACCACTACCTCCTCTGCCAGTCTAGATTCCTTCATCGAGGGGTGATCATGAAATGGACACCTAGTGCATCCCAAGTATGTTCTTATTCCCCTTCTTTGTATTATTTATGCACATTAAGGATAATGCAAAGTTTTTTAGTTGAGGGTGGGGTATACTATAGCTATCATAGGTTGTTGTTTCCATACTTTTTTTTCTGTCAGCCATGGTATAGTTGTAGAATCAACATGTCTAGGTTTTAAAATTTATTTTGTGATATGTTTTATTTTGTATTTTTTTTTTTTGTGTAATTAGGATATTTTTGAGTATTTAGGGTAGTTGTCATGTTTTTTTATTGATTTTGACAAAAATAATACCCATCTAAAAATTTTATTTTAGAACTGTGTGAAAGTATATATGTGTGACCATTGTGGATTTTGTTATGGTATTAGATTATGGACATGATAATCATAGCTAATTTATGCATGAACAAGATAGGTAGTAGCTTATGATGTAACTCTGTGCCATGTGTAAATGAGATGTTATTTAGTTTCCCTTGTATGTTAAATTCAGAACTTGCTTGGTTAGTCTTATCTAGGTCGTAGGAGAGTCACTTGATATATATGCATATGTACCATACCAGCCCCTAAGCCTATATTATAAGCCAAATAAAGTCCTATAATGATCCTAACTTGACTGTCTAACTACTAAGGTAAAGAAAATATGGGCAAGACTATAGTATTTCATGCGCACAGGTAGAATTTTTATTTTGAGAGTGAGTGTCTCTTGACCATCCCCACATTGACATGTATTATTCCATATGAGTGAGTGGGATTTCTTTTTTGTGAGGGTACATAGGTTGTATTTCTAGCTATTTACTTATCTAGGTAGTTTAACTTGTATATATACATGTTTGTCTGTTACTAATGTAATTGCCATACATTGATTATTTTGAGTCATATTGTTGTGCTTCATATTTACACATAGTTGGTTTTGAATTGTTTATGAGAGGGGGTAATGTTTTTGAGCTTGAAGTGATGATTGTCAGCCTTAGATAGCTTAGATTCTCCTAGTTAAGCATCGCGTTTTTATTTTGTTGTGTTGTGTTTCCTGAGGACATGTAAATGTCCTAAGTTGAAGGTGCTGATGTGCTATGGATTTATAGCTCTTTCGATGCTTAAAATTATGAAAATATGCAAGTTTCTTAGGTTGTTTTGTGAGATATGATGTGTTTTGGGTATATTTGGCAAGAAATTAGGTTGTGGATGCTTAGCTGAAGAAAAACATAAAAATTGATGTTTTGGGCTAGCTATATATTTTTTCCTAAAAGTTAAAGAAATCCTAATCTTTCTTTCCTTTTGAGTGGGTTTGATTCATCCTTTCAATTCAATTGAGTCTATCTCAAAATTCATAATGTTCAAAACTTTCTCTTACCTTGCTATTGAAAAATCAAATGTGGATTTTCAGTCGCAAAATCCAAAATTCCACTTTATGTAGTTTAGTTCATAAATTCTCCTATTTCAATAAGAGACGTGTTTGGCCCGCTTTGAAGACAACCAGGAACTACTAGCCAATAGATTCAATATAAATTAGATAAAATGAGTTGAAAAAAGAAAAAAGAAATATGTAAGTGGGTTCCAAGATGTATGATTGAATCAAAGTAATTTGTATTTCTTTCAAGCATTGCCTACACGCGAATTAGCTTATGAGGTTGAGCATTCTCAATTTCACTATAGGATTTGCGAATGAATGCTAGATGGGCCACCTCGAATGGCGTGAGCCACATGTAGGGAGACCTGCACGTACGATTTTGGATTTTTTGGCGTATGTACCACTTACCGGGCATAGGTAACCAAAGTATATGCCAAAACGTGTAGTCCAGAGGCTTAAAAGAAGAAAAATGAAGACTCTGTCACCACTAAAGGCACATACGTGACCCATGCATATTACAGAGATCCAAGTTCAGAGAGTTGCAGGAGTTGTACAGGATTTCTGGTACTTACATAGTCCCACATATGGTTCGTATTTGGTACGTATAGTTAGTATGTGGCCTAAGTAAGTGGCTACCAATATCAGTTTTTCATTTTTGTTCGGGTATTGATTTTTAGGGTTTCCTTGTATCCTATAAATACCTTTTTTTGACATTTTGTAGTTAGATTATGCACTCTTAATACTCACAAACTTATATTTGATTTCAAGATTTGGATTTTGATCTTGGGATTATTTTGTTCTTGATTTTGATTGATAATTTAGTTATTGGCTTTGAGTTTTACTTGTTTAGCATTTTGATATCGTTTAATGTTTTTCATATGAATTTCATTGCTCGTTTCACAAGTAGGAGCGGCTAAATCCCTTAGCTAGGGTTGCAGAAACCCTAATATATTGACAAAGTAGGGGAAGTGCTAATTTGTTTTGAACTAGTATCATTGTATGTATTGTATTACCTTCAGTTTGATAGATGTCTTAGCAGTCACAAATGGTAAGATCCTGCCTAGAATATCACTACTTACTCCAAAAGAGGAGTAGTGACTAGGAGAAGATAATTACAACAATAATTTGATAATTAACTGTCAATCCAGGCTAATCAGTATCATCTATGTAAGAATGTTATCTGTCATCTAATAACTTAAGGCTCAAAAGGTAATAGTTAATTGGAATCTAGGATAAGGGTTAGTAATGCGACATCCTAAGACTCAAAAGTTAAAAATGAAATTCATCAATGAGTCTATAATACAGTTGATGGTATATAACTTATTAGACTCCGCGTGCAAGATACTGGGTTTGTTCAATAAAGCACAAAAAGCCTAGTGTGTTGAGAAGCTAGGGGGAACACAATTATATTGTTTGTCACCAACAGAGTATAACCAAAGTTGAGATTTGCTACTTGTTCAAAATTGCAACAATAAACCCCCTATTTACTTTTTGTTTAGCCTGTTGAGTTCAGTAAACTAAAGATACAAATCTACGCCTTCCCTGTGAGTTCGACTCTAACCTAGTTGGGTTATTTTACTTGACAACAACCACTTTATCCTTAATTAGAGGTATAGTTGGGGCATTGATCAGCCTTGATAAATGTTTGGAGAAGAAGTCGGCCAACTGATCTTTAGAAAGTAGAAAAGAAAGGAAAATGAGTCCAGAGAGATATTGTTGACAAACAAAATGACAATAAAGATCGACGTGTTTTGTTCATTCATGAAAAATGGAATTTTTAATAATATGCATCGCTGCTTGATTATCATAGTCAAAGGAACTGGTAAAGATGGTAAAATGGATAGATAAAAAGGAAACGAGTAACTAGGTGTGCTCTGCAATTAAACTATGCATTGATCAATATTCTGCCTCTGCAGAAGATAGAGAAATAGATGTTTGTTTCTTTGATTTTAAATAGATTAGAGATCTTCCCATACTAACAAAGAATCCACTTACAGATCTGCGTGAATATCGACAAGAAGCCTAATAAGCATTACAAAAGGCATTAAGAGAGAAGGATGGTGAACCAGATAGAAAAAGTCCTTGACTTGGATTGCCTTTAAGGTAACAGAGAAATCTCAACCCTGCTGTAAAATGACTATCACAAGTCCTTTACATAAATTCACTAAGAGTCAAAATAGAAAAATAAATATTCGACCTTGTGTGAGTCAAATAATTGATCTTGCCAATTAGGTGTCAATAAATTGTTGGATCTGACATTAAGTTACCAGAATTTATATATAATTTGATGAAAGGATACATAGGAGAAGAAATTTCTAGCAGGTGAGAAAATCAAATTCTTGGAGTAAATATAAGGTGTACTTTCACAGATTGACTATTGTCCCATGTACTTCCCGTAATATTTTCATCCCTATGAAGTATTGTAAGCAACCAAAATACTTTATTTCTAATTCTCTGTGAAGAAACATCTTGAGAGATTTAATTTCAACTGCATCATTCCCTATAATTAGTATATCATCAACATAGACTGCGACTATGGAAATCAAATCTCCCTTCCGTTTAAAAAATAGTGAATAATCATTTAATGAGGCAGTAAAACCCTTAAAACTCAATGCTCCAGCAAGCCTAGCATACCATTGCCGGGATGCTTGTTTTAAGCGGTACAAAGACATTCTAAGTCTGCATACAGAGTTAGGATTTGGTGGTGTCATCTCAGCTAGAATTTCATATTGACCTCTTAGACTTGCAAAAAGGTATTATTCATATCAAATTATGAAATTTCCCAATCCTTCTTGGCTGCAATAGCTAGTAAACACCTAATTGCGGTTATTTTGACCACAGAGGAAAAGGTTTCATTGAAATCTATTCCCTTCTTTTGAATATCACCCCTTATGACAAGCCTTTCCTTTAACCTTTCAATAGTGACATCTGCATGATGTTTCAGATTGTAAACCCATTTATAAGGGAGTGCCTTTCTTCCTTTAGGAATTGGGACCACATCCCATGTATGATTTTGATTCTAAAGCTACAATTTTCTCTTTCATAGACTTGCTCCACCCTAGATAAATAGAAGCCTAAAAATAACTACTAGGTTCTGTGATTTGTGATACTACATAAACTATTAGATGATTACATAAATAAAGAACAGGAAAGAAAACTATAATAGGTTGTGTTGGAGATATATCAAAGCATGAGTCAGTAATAGGATTGAGAAAAATAGTGTTGTAGAAATAGTCCTTAAGGTGTACTGGAAGTTTTTGTTTGTTTAACCTAGAAGAACTTCTAGGAGAAGGAACCTCATTTGAGGATCCTGGAAGAAGGGGTTGGTAAGAGAATATAGATTAGGGTTAATAGGAAGTGAAAAAGACATTGGTATAGACAATATAGGGTCAATAGGTTCAGTTGTGGTGTCATGATTATTCAAGGATAAGAGGTCTTCAACTTCATGTGTGTCAAAGCTTGGAATAGGAAATATGGATAATGAAGGTGAATTAAGGTTGGTGGCAAACTGAAAATTGTTCTCATAAAATACTACATCCCATGAAATAAATAATTTCTTACTTTCAAGGTCGAAGAGTTTATGCCCATTTTGGTTACTAGGATAGCCTAGAAAACACAAGCCTTTTCTCTTGGATCAAATTTCTCTTTACCATGAGCTAATGTAATTGCATAACATAGGAGATGGTGACTTCTCAAATAGAATATCACAAGGAGTTTTACCATGTAAAACTCTAGGTGGCAGCCTGTTAATCACGAAACTTGCAGTAAGAATGCATTCTCCCTAGTAAATTAAAAGTACCTGAGATTAAAACAATAAAGCCTTGGCAATGTCAAGTTGGTGCTTATGTTTTCTCTTAACAATGTTATTTTGTTGAGGGGTAGCAATACATGAAGTTTGATGTATGGTCCCTAGAGAGTTGAAGTAAGTAATGGTTGTTGTAGTTTTTACCAATTCTAATGCATTATCTGATATGATCACCTTTACTTTAGTATTAAACTATCTTTCTACCATTTGTATAAAACACTATAAAGCTGAAAATGCATTGCTCTTAGTGGTCAACAAATAGGTCTAAGTACCTCTACTGTAATCATCCACTATGGTAAGAAAATACCTATAATTATTATATGTAGATACTTTATATCGCCCTCATGTATCAATGTGAATAAGATCAAAACTACACTTGGTAGTCACATGACTGATAGGAAAAGAAATCCTAGACTGTCTTCTTTAGGACACATAACACAAAAATAATTTGAATAAAAAAGAATGGAAATAAAACTGACATTCTTCATTGATGAAAATGATAAATGCCCCAAACTAATATGCTAAAGTTTTATATAAGAAGCTACATTTGTAGAAATTGAACTAGAAATGAAACTTGAAATAGGAAAAGAAATTGAACTAGAACTACTAGGAATAAATTTTGATATAATTGATAAATCCTTGCTAAAACTGAAACTATACTTCTTGGTGTTGGGATGGAACAAATAGAGACCTTTCTTTGATTCACCAAAAACTTATGGCATTCTCATTATATGGCCTTGTATCATACAGTCAACTGATGTGGAAAACAAAGTGTATGCAAATTGACTTGAGAATTTATGCACGAACAAAAGGTTATATTTGAAGTTTGGAACATATAAAACACTTTCTAAAGCAAGATCAGAAAACAATGACACTGTCCCTACATGAGTGACCTGAAAAGTATGACTATTAGGAAAATTAACACTCAAAGAAACTTTAAGAAGGATCATAGAGGTGAAAGAAGCTGAATTAAAATACATATGCTCAGATACTCCTGAATCAATGATCCAGCTATTGGAATTTATAATCAAAAAACATGATCCAATATATTTCAAAATTGTACCAGTGACTAAATTTGCATTTATTTCATGTGCTCCACTTATGCTGGTTACCTCCTTCATTTTCATTTCTTTAAACATTTGAACAAATTGATTGTATTATTTCTTATTGTACAGTTGTCCTGGGTACTTCTATGATGCATTTTATTACGTAGAAGCCTTTATCTAAACAAAATTATTGTTCCTTCTATCATCCTCTATCCTTGACAATGCTGTGTTTTCTCTGATCTGACCTTGAAATCCCTTATTATTTTTGAACTGAAGATCTTCAGAAAATTCTATTAGTCTATTATTATCTTCTTTAACATAACCTATTATTCCACAATTAGTGCAAGTGACATTAGGGTTATACTTTGCCTTTCTTATCTTGTGCTTTGTATTTTGCCTTTGAAACTTTAATGACTTAGGTTTCACAGATCTGGGATAAGCATTGCCAGATCTCTGTGGATTACCTAAACTTTTTTGAGGCTTCTTCCTTGGACCCCAGTCTGACTCAGGTTCCTAGTCATGAAAGTAAAAGAATCAGTAGAAACAACAGGATTCATGTAAGTTTCTCTTTGATTTTCATCTTGTAAGATCAAAGAATACGCATGATTGATATTTGGTGAGGGATTGTTCATCAAAATATTACCTTTATCTTGTGAATAGGTGTCATTAATATCCATAAGAAATTGCATAAGTCTCTCATCTTCCAGGGATTTTTCCAGCGTGTGTTTTTCTTGACATGTGCAAACACATGTGCATTTGATGTTAGAGTTGAGGAAATCCAATTCATCTCACAATTTTTGAGCTTAATGAAGTATACAACAATATTGATAGTACCTTGAACTATTCTATTTAAATCCTTCTATAGGTGATAAAGTTTTACACCATTGGACTGCCCAAATCTATTCTCCACGCTATCCCATAGTTGTTTGACAGTCCTTGAGTAAATACAACTATCAACAAGGTCCTTTTATAGTGAATTCAAGAGCCAAGATATCACCATATTACTGCATCTGCTCCAAGCTTGCAGATCTGAAGACAACTTAAGATCCAATAGTGAAACCAAGTTTATTCCTTGCTGACAAATCAATAAAAACATATCTCTTTCACTCCCGGTAACCTCTCCCAATAAAAGAGGTTATGACTAAGGCCATACCAGGAGAATCCGAGGCATGAAAATGATAAGGATTGTTGAAATCAACTATGGAAGTGCTTCCTACAACTGTTGTGATAAAGGCTGCATTTGTTGAATCAATAATCATATCTTAAATGAGAAAAGGTAGAAGATAAATCATCTATGAATATTGAATAAAAATTTAACTCTTTGATATCATGTAGAAATTGTGAAGAAGAATTTGGAAAATTTTCTCGTTATATACATACATGTATTTATACTATTCTAGAAAAATAAATACAATAAAGTATATTTAAATCTTATCCTACTTGCCTATTTCTTTTTTGGGTGTACAATAACAGAAAATATTCTTTTTTATGCTAATTGTGTGATTCTCACGTGTCTATGCTGAAATTCTCTAGAAGCTTTGAGGTGAGTTGGCACATATTTAAATGGACGACTCAGATCTTTACCACATAAGTTTGGTAGGTGGGGAGACAAGTCAAAAGGCTTTGAACTTGTCAAAAGTTCAGAAGCCTTTGTCTCATTTCCTTTTCCTCTTTTCTCTGAAGAAGTCGACTTCATCTATGAGGAAATCGACTCCATTATTGTGAAGCTCTTTTAATTCTTAACATATACACTAAATAGACCATACGAAATGATTTAAGTTAATAAATAATTAAATTATTTACCTGCTCAATCTTAAACACATTGGTCAGTTCATTCAAAGTTCTAAGTTCTGTGCACAAAGGCAAAGGCTCATGGGATGGGAAAAAAGGGGGGAAGATGAAAGTTTTATGTTGCTTCAAGAGAATTATATTGAGTTATGTATACAAGGTTCAAGTATTTGTTAAAATATTCTTTAGTTAGTGGTATAAGAAAATTAAATGACGCACTTAGTTGAATATGAAATTATTTATCTTAAGGAATATAGATCAAGTCTCACTTGATATAGTATTTCTTCTTCTTTTAGTTCTTTTTGGTGGTAGTGCATTCATGTTCTAGAAATTGTAGATTCTTCTTTGTTGATAAGTATAATATTTCAAATGCATATTGCGCAAAAGAGATCCATCGCAAGTTAAGTCGTTAATCATATTTATATTTCCAATCATAATAGATTATTGATACATAACTAGCCTCTTAAATTTTTCAGAATATTCAAAGTAAGTTTTGTTTTAATTAAATACCAAATTACTAATAAGGTGTTCTAATTTAACACTTGCGATACAATTTTTTTAAAAAATTTTACGCATGTTTTCATTCGTCTATTAAAAAGTTAAGTTAATTGGATAAAATATGCCATCTTCTTTTATTATGTACATCAATCTCAGGTACAAAAATCTCTGGAGTTTTATGACTTATTAAGGAGAATGCATATAATCAAAGGAAATGACATATATTATATGATTAACTTAACTACCTAATAGATAAATGAGAACGCATATTAAAAAAATCCAAAATTTAAACAAAAAGTATTTAATTGGAACACTTTACTATGAATTGAGATTTTCAATTGAACGTGATTTAATTCAGACTGTGAAATAAAATATCTTGAAAAATTTGAAGAGCTGATTATGTATTAAGTATTATATAAGTATTTTAAGCATCTAAATGTTGAGAAACACTTTCTTAATATTGGAGACGAACTTAAAATCTCATATCTTTTAAAATATTACATAAAATCTGTGATCTAAAGAATTGAGCTTGATACATATCTAAAATTCCTACTATCGTACACCACTCCACCACTCTTGCCCCAAATCAAGCAACACAATATTTTAAAATTTTTCATCCCAAAGTTTTAGTAACCTCTCCGAGTTCTGCATTTCTATCTTTTTCTCTTTAATCCTCAAAGACTGCATTCATCCGTCAAGTTGATATCATATCGATTTGACCAATTTCATTATTTTTTTTTATCCTTTTATCAATTTTAAATCTTTTTTCAATCCTTCAAGTCAGTACCCCTAAGAAAAAGAGGAGAAATTGAAAACTCAATTGTTGAGTTTTCGATGAGAACAACCCAGATAGCGATGGTGGTGCTGGCGAACGATTCTAAAACTTTCACTGATGACTAAAGAAATGATTCTAAGGCCTCCTAAAATATTCTTTTAGTACGTTATGAGAAAGACAACTTAACATGGTATTACTTGCATCCCATTGGAGTAATTTACAGTAAAAATTGACTGTGTTATTAGTTTTTGCGTTGTCAAATGATCAATTATAATTTTAAAATTTTCTGAACTAATTTGATGTTTAAGTATGAGGATTTGAATATTCTATCCAAGTAACAATATCTTGTCATCAGTTTGAAAATACACTCAAATATAAAGCTTAACAATTTATCTACAATAACATACTCATTGAAATCCATAATAAAGTGAGAATATATGCTTAATCATAAAAATAAAAAATAAATATCCCAATTATCTTCAAATATTTCACAATTATTAACTTCCAAATTTTACTTAAGAATTTTAAATCTAAAATGCGAACTTCCATCTCGATGAACGACCGAAATGCAAATCACATGGGAGTTTTTGAATATCAAGATAATTTTTTCCGTCATTCTCTTTCGTCCATTCTCAAAGTTTTTCGAATATCTCCTTGTCCGTTCTCAAGTTTTGTTGAGCATTCTTGTGCCTCATTAACAATAAATCTGTCTATTTTGTACTAAGAATATGTTAACCAATGTATATATCATATCTAAACATATGAATCTGGAGATCTTACACCAATACAATTTAACTATATCATTATAATGAAAAAAGAAGCCAAATAGAAAAAGGAAAAACAAATTAAATACACATTGAAAAGAGACTGCACATAATTACCAGCTTTAGAAAATTCATTTACCAAAAAATATATATTTAATTTAGAGAAGTCGTATGTTTCTTGCCCAAGAATTGTTTCTAAAGGTAGATATGATGAGAAAAATATGAACGTGATAGAGAGTAACAAGCAAGACATGTAACTATTTAAGACACAAACGTTTAATTTGGACTCCACGTCGTCATCAATATAATTTTTTTTGATTTGTTATTAATCGCGTACGTTTTTATTTTTGATTAAAGAATGCGAATTGTGTTGGAGGGTGTGGTCTACTGACTTCAAAGTTAAAACTCCGACAGATACGAACAATACCATGTAAAATTTTAGGTAAAATTATCCATAATTTTGTTGGTTGACTCCACCGTCACACTCCTTTTTCACTCAAAAAAGATTTGATTTTTAAATTTGAAAAGGATTTTATTTATTGAAGTGACTAAAAAATAAAATTTATTTCAAAAACGATTTTTACAATTAAAATCAGAGTCACTTGGCATAAATCTGGTGCGCCAAGTCACCTTTAATTTTTTTTTTTTTCAAAATGGTTTTGACTCTTTAATACTGATCTGCAAATGGAGATTCCGGTTACAGAATTCTATTAACTGAAGGGAAGGTGTTAGACACCCATCATTCTCGTGGTTCGACCACGATCGCTTCGTTGAGTTATATCGACTAAGATGACACTACAAAATGATAAGCTCACAAAGAACACATATGCAAAGAAACAATGAAAGTTCTGAAAAACAGTGTCTGGTCCAATTAATACATACCAAAATAAAAAAGTTATGAAATAAAAATCTAGACTAATCTAACTACCCTAAACTATGCTCTACCCAACACCTCGGGCATTGATCACGAACATCCTCCTCATATATGATACCTCGAAATATTTATCGGTGAATAAGTATAATTTATCTTGGGTCATCCCCAATAAAATGAATACATTTTCAATTTTGTGCAATAGAATAAAACAATCTCAAACACAATAATTCAATCACTCCACAATCATCTATTTCTATAATTTTCCTACCCAACCTACAATTTGCCTACTTGTTTCGACCTAAAATATGATACTATTAAATGAGAGCGACATTAATACTGATCCAATTTAATCAACAAGCAACAAACCAAAGCTAGCCAAACGAATTCATTTTTATCAATTTTCAATCCCTTCCCGAATTAAGATTTACCTCAATTGTGTTCAAATTATTCAACTCAATTCAAGCGGATCAATCAATCATATCAACAACCATCCATGATTCAAACATAACAAAATCACATTAAGCAAAGTTCACACATCATGAATCCATCACACAAAGTATCAAAAACTTAAGATTATTCACGAATGATATGAGGAATGAACCTTAATGTCACTTTCAATCAAGTATTACTCAATTAAATGAGATTAAATCCGCGTCCAAAAACCTTAAGTCAACCTCAACAAGAGAACCCGCAAATCGAATAACCCGATCTATCTAACCAAATCCCATTTTTCCCTAATTCAAGGCAAAAGCCATAAAAATAAGGATAACTAGATCTAAAATCCATGAAATCGATCTGTTTTGGTTATTTTTTTGAGGAATTTGCTAGAAATAAAAGTGGGTTTTCATGGGGTGGATTCAGCTACTTATTTTTGGTGGTGGTGAGACATTTTGGGGTGGTTTAGCTATTGATTTCTTGTTATGGTGAGTTATTTTAGGGTGGTTTTAATTGGAGTTACTATTTTCATTTTGTCGGCGCTCTAGCGAGCTCAGGAAGTGACAAAATTAGAGAAAACAGGTCAAGTTTTCTAGGGGCAATAATGCTTTTGGTGAGAACTCACCTGAAAAGTCTCCCTCTCGCCTTTTCTTTCTCACTCTCTCTCTTTTCTTTGATCTCTCCCTTTTCTCTTGATCTCGCACTAGTTTTCTCTTCTCTTATTTCCTATTTTCTTTCTTCCTCCTCTGTATTCCACTTTTTTTATCTATAAGTGTATGCGTGTGTATACCTCCGTGTGTTGGGTATATATCCTCTTGTCTAATGTAGTATGTGTATTAAAGTATGAAGTTTGTGTGTGATAGAAAGGGAAAAAGGGTGATTAAGGAGAAAGAAAAGGAGGCACGTAGGTAGGGGTTGGGTGGTAGCGGTAAGTTGACAACCTTTGATAGGGTGAGGTTGTTATTTTTTTGTAGTTTTGTTGTTTTGTGATAAGGTTAAAGAAGGTGTGATGGGTTTTTTTTTTTATTTTCTTATGGAAAAATTATTAAATAGGGTAGAGTGCATGGTAAGGTGAGGGAAATGGGTAAATGTGATTTTTGGAGAAGATTAAAATTATATGTCTACATTAT
This sequence comes from Capsicum chinense, assembly GCA_026120095.1. Taxonomy (NCBI): domain Eukaryota; kingdom Viridiplantae; phylum Streptophyta; class Magnoliopsida; order Solanales; family Solanaceae; genus Capsicum; species Capsicum chinense. Next base: position 24,956 of record JAPEIP010004469.1, read on the forward strand.
GCCTCTCATGGGCTATAAACATAAACTGTTTTCAAACAAAAAAGTAAATAACGAGATAGAATTTGACATGATCATTATTTAAAATGAAGAAATAGAAAGAATGCAATTGAGTCTTGATTTTGGGCATCCTATCTATTCGAGGTTATGTGGGAATCAGATCACATGTAGTTTACAAGGTTGAAAAGAAGAGGGACTATACCGAGTAGTAGATTTGAGTAAGGTTCTATCGAGGTTTAGGTCTTCAGCTCTATTATTATGTCAAAATAAAAATTACAAGTTAAGAAGATAAACAAAATTGCGAAAGTCCCATCTATGAAGCTTCTCTTGATTCTTGACTTGAGTCTTCAATACTTTCAAAAGTGATAAAACAGCTGATCTTCTTTGGGTTGAACTTGAAAATAAATTCTGCTCCATGCAAAATTTGGTATTGGAGATGAACTAAAAAATTGATCATGTTCTGCAGGTGGTACTTTTGAATTTAAACTTGAAAATCTTTACCCTATTATTTAGGTAGGCTCCTGAGTTACAATTTCTTCGCCCTGTTCTTTAGGAGGGCTCCTGACTTTCTATTTCTTCACGCTGTTCTGCAGGCAGGATCCCAACTTTCAATTTCTTAACTCTATTCTCCAGGGGGCTCCTGCTTGTAATTTCCTCACCCTATTCTTCAAACGGGCTCTTGACTTGCTATTTTTTCACCCTATTCTCTTGTCGGACTTCTGGATTGCTATTTCTTCACCCTATTCTTCCGGAAAGGTCCTGACTTTTAATTTCTTTATCCTATTCTCCAGGAGAGCTCCTGACTTGCTATTTCTTTACTTAATTCTCCAGGTGGGCTCTTGACTTTCAATTTCTTCACCCTATTCTCCAGGCGGGCTCCTGACTTGCAATTTCTTCAACCTATTATCTAGGCGAGCTCCTGACTTATAATTTCTTCACCTTATTCTTCAGGTGGGCTCTTGACTTTCTATTTCTTGACTATGTTTACAGGTGAGCTCTTTACTTGCTATTTCTTCATCCTATTCCCCAGGCGGGCTATTGACTTGTAATTTCTTCACCCTATTCTCTAGACGAGATCCTAACTTGTAATTTCTTCACCCTATTGTCCAGGCTGACTCTTAACTTGTAATTTCTTTACCCTATTTTCCAGGAAGACTCCTAACTTACTATTTCTTCACCCTGTACTTCTGGCAAACTCCTGACTTGCTATTTCTTCATCCTATTCTTCAGGCAGGCTCCTGACTTGCAATTTTCCACCCTGTTCTCTAGGAGGGCTCTTAAATCAAAATCAAAACTAGAACAAAAATTATCTTAAAGAGTTACTATAAAGAAAGATTCCATGTTCTTGAACCTAAAGTCCATTCTTCCGAATAATCCTGAACAGATAGTAAAGTCCCATTTTCCAAGAAGGTCCTGAACAAAATGTAAAATTCCATTTTCTAGGAGGGTCCTGAATAAAAATTAAAGTCCCATTTTCCAGGAGGGTCCTGATCAGAAAGTAAAGTCCCATTTTCTAGGAGGGTTCTAAACAAAAAGTAAAATATCATTTCCTATGAGGGTCCTAAGAAGAAAGACAACTCACAAATATGCTTTTCCAAACGAACCTAAAATCAGTGAACAAAACTTTTCCTTTATTTCAACAAAGAAATATTTGTTAGTTAAAAACTTAGTAGTGGGTTACAGCACTTGAATATTTAGGCACCTGCTTCAGCGCTCATCCCATTCATCTTCATTTTGGACTGTTGTTATTTTCCCTTGCCTTTTCATATCATTGAACCAAGCTCAAATTAAATGGATTAACTCTAATTCAAACATCGAATTCTATTTTACCATGTCTTTGAGATATAATTTTGGACCCTGAACTTTCATGAAACTAGAAACTTGTCTGTTGATAGACTTTCTTCATGCCTTGTTTTTACTTATGAGCATGTTTCTTTCATGTGATGGTCCTTGGCTTTGCTTCATGCAATTGAGGAATATGATAACAAGTTTTTGAAATCTATTATCACTTGTTTTGACACATATTTAACTCAAAGACGTAAAGAAATGACGATGATTTTCTTATTTTGATAACTGACATTAAAAATAAAAAATATGAATATGTAAAAGAAAGAAAAAGACCATGAATGCCCTTTCGAAAGTTGGAGAAATAAGAACTTATATGAATACTGTAACTAACTCCATTGATTATGACATGTATTTTTTCTTAAGCTTCCTGATATTCCATCCAAACATTCTCTAGTTATTGCTAAGTTAATGACCTTGAAACTGAGTTTCTTCTTCAAACCCATTGAACTCGTATACCTTATTCGACTAGTGATGCTCTAAAAGGTTTTCACCAACAAGCCTCTCTCATTTTTATTTTTATCAACTCACCATCGTCTTATGGTGCCCATGAGGGTTGTCATTAATAAGAATCTCTTATTTTTTCTTTCTCTCAACTCATAATTGCCTTATAGTGCCCGAGTAGGTTTTCACCAATAAGACTCTCTCAGCTTACCATTGCCTTATAGTGCCCGTGAGGGTTTTCACTAGTAAGACTCTCTCATTTTATTTCTCTCATATTTCCCCATGATGATGAAGAAAAGTAGTACCCAAAAATATATTATCATATATCCATCATATGTTTAGCCTTAACATTCTCAAAGATTGATCTGAAGGTCTTTCTTTGGTTATAACGTGGCTTTTGGATAGAGTTAGAAAGAAAGGACGACATGAGGCTTAAACGACAGTTGAAATAGGTAGGGACTTACAACTTTTGGAATTGATTCAACGAAAGAAGATTAACTCGTGCCCTAGTTTCTTTTAACTGGGTAATTCTAAATTGTTTATTTGGTTGGAACGAACCCAGAGTAGGCTACCTACGTATTCACCCTCAAGAGAGGAGAATCAGGTCAATCATAGTTCTGACAACTTATTGTCTATTTTGCTTTGATTTTCTTCTTTTTTTTTCTAAATTGATGATGATTTTTGTTCGTACTCTTTTGGCTATTCTTTTATACACATTTTTATCTTTTGTTTACTCTATTTTTTATTCCAAAAGAGGGATATGAAAGAAAAATAAAACCAAAGCTCAAAAGGGTAAATAAAGGATGACACATTATTGGGATAGGGAAACAAAATGCCTTCATCATACCACCCTTTAAAAATGAAAGTACTAAACATGCAATGGAACTAATGGACGAAAAACATCATACATAATATCTTTTAACTGAATCGGTAATGATAGCCATTTTTACCATTTTACCTTCTACATCTGTCAAATATAAAGCTCCAATGGGGTCCTTGCCAATTTGGGGAAAATTTGTCTTTAGGTTCAATCTTATGAGGGAGGATGCCCTTAATACTAATTGACCAACTTCAAAATTCCTGGGACGTACCTATGTTATATGCTCGAGTTATTCTCTTTTGATATAATTGTCCACGACATACTGATATCAGACTTTCTTCATCAATCAAAATCAACTGCTCCAATCGAGTTTTGACCTACTGATCATCATCAATCTTTTCTTCCACAATGACTCAAAAAGATGGAATTGACTTAAGCGGGTATGACTACTTTTGTCCCTTACACTAATAAATATAGAGTTTCCTATGCTGAAGTGAGAATAGTTGTACGATATCCTAACAATGCAAAAGGAAACTTCTCATGCCATTGTCTAGACTCTCGTATCATTTTCTGCAATATCTTCTTGATATTATTTTGGTAGCTTCTACGGTAACATTTTCTTTGGACAATATAGAGTGCAATTTTAATGTGCAATCTTAAACTGTTGGCACTTCTCTTGCATCAAATGACTAATAAGATTGGTAGCATTATATGTAATTATCACCTTTGGAATGCCAAATCTACAAATGATGTTAGCATGAACAAAATCCACTACAACTTTCTTTGTTACTGACTTGAAAGTTGTTGCTTCTACCCACTTTGTAAGACAATCAATGGCCCCCAAAATGAATCTATGTCTGTTTGACGCTTTTGAATCAATCAGTCCAATCACGTCCATTCCTCAAGCTACAAAAGGCCATAGAGAAGACATTATGTGTAACTCCATAGGAGGAGAATGTATCAAATCATCATGTTCCTGTCATTGATGACATTTTCGTACAAAACAAATAAAATCCATTTCCAAAGTAAGCCAATAATTACCCGTTCAAAGTATCTTCTTTGACAAAACATAACCATTCATATACAACTCACATACTCAGAATGTATTTCAACCATAATTTTCATATCTTCTTTAGCATGTACACACCTTAAGAGTCCCAGATCAAGGCTTTTCTTGTACAAAATTTCTCTACCTAAGAAAAATCCACTAGCCAAATGCCTAATAGTCTTTTTTTATCATTGGTGGCATATGTTGGATATTTCCCCGACTAAATATAGCTCTTGATGTCAAAGAACCAAGGCTCTCTATCGAGTTTCTGTTTAATTGTATTACAATAAACATGTTGATCATGACCCTGTTTATGCACTGGATCGATGTAAGCCTTACCAGGATGTTAGAGCATCAAAGACAAAATGGCTAAAGCATCAACATTCTTATTTCTGATTTCCTAGAATATACTTAAACTGTACCAACACGAACATCCAACATAGATCTCACAAGCATTGTTGATATGGTATTAGCTTTAAATCATGTGTCTCCCAGTCGCCTTGAATCTAATGGACAAGTAAGTCTAGATCCCCAATACTAATAATTCCTAAACTCTCATGTCAACATCTAATCTCAGCCCTAAAATTCAAGCTTCATATTCTGCCATGTTGTTATTATAATAAAATTAAAGTTACACCATTACCAGAAAATGTTGTCCCGATTTAAAGATTAGAACTGCACCTATCCCGACTCCTCTTATTTTCGCGTCTCTATCAAAGAACAACTTCCAACTTGGATCAACATCTATAGTAACTTCATCAATACACAACACTTCGTCATCAGAAAAAAATATCTTCTAAGGTTCATACACTTCATTAGGGTTTTTAGAAAGGTGATCTTCCAAAGCTTGGGCTTTTATAGCGGTTCAAGACAGATATACAATGTCAAACTCAATAAGTAATATTTTTCACTTTGCAATTTGACTTGTTGACATAGAATTTTGAAAGATATAATTTAAAGAATCCATGCAGGAGATGAGGTAACTACTATAGGATGAAAGGTAATGCTTCAAATTCTATGCTACCCATGTTAGGGCACAATACGTCCTTTCAAGAAGAGCGTACTTGGCTTCATATCTTATGAATTTCTTGCTAAGATAATAGATATCTTACTTTTTTTCGTATGACATCATGTTGATCTAATACGCAATTACAGGAATTCTCCATGATTGATAAGTACAAAATCAAAGGCCTACCAGGCTCAGGTGGCACCAACACAGGTGGATTTGACAGATATCTTTTAATTTTGTCGAACGCCTTCGAACATTCCTTAGTCTATTCAACAACAATGTCCTTCTTTAATAACTTGAAAATGGGTGGTTTTGAGCTGAGTAATAAACCTATTGATACAGTTCAATCTACCTAGCAAGCTCATCATCTTTGTTCTATTCTTAAGTGGAGAAAAATTCTGAATATCGTTGATCATTGAAGGATCCAATTCAATACCTCAACGACTAACTACAGACCATAACATCTTTCTAGACGGGACTCCAAATACATATTTTGCCGAATTATGTTTGAGATTATACCTGTGAAGCCTTTCAAAAAACTTTACTAGATCTTTAACATGGTCAGCCTGATTCTTTGACTTAATAATCACATTATCTACAGACACTTCAAATTTCTTATGCATTATATCATGAAACATAGTGGTCATTGCCTCATGTGTATTGCTCCAACATTCTTTAAATCAAATGGCATCACTCGATAATAATAAGTTTCCCACTGTTTGATAAAAGATGTCTTTTTTACATGATTATGATGCATAAAAAGTTGTTGTTACCCAGCATAATAATCTATAAAATATTCAACCTCATTTTAGGATAATTATCTAACAGAATATGGATGTTGAGTAGTGAAAAATCATCCTTTAGACATGCTTTGTTCAAATTATGATAATCAACACATATTCGAATCATTCCATCTTTGTTTGGGATAGGAACAACATTAGACAACCAAGTAGGGTAACGAGCCACTCAGATGACTTTGGTTTTAGGTTACTTCATGATTTCTGCTTTAATTTTCACGCTTATATTGGTTTAAATTTTCTCAACTTCTGTTTAATAGGAGTAAATACAAGGTTAGTTGGTAACTTATGGTCCACTGACTCATTGCTTAAATAAGTCATATTATAATACCCCAAAGTTTTCTAACAAATTTTGTCCCAAGAATGTCAAGTATTCGATTCTAAATTGAATGATATTTATTTCATAAAGAATTTTTAAGATTTTCACTTTTTTCCATGTGAAAATTTAAATAAGCTTTCCATTGATACCAAATTCACCTAAATCCTATAACTAGGTGAGAAGTTACGACTGTTTCAAGTTTACGTCGTAAAACAGTGTTATATTAGCCAGTGGCGCGTCGCGCCATAAGAGAAAATGGCATTTGTCGAATTCCAATAGGGGTCCATGATAGTGGTGTGTTGCGCCAAACTTCGAGGTCACAAAAAAAGTGGCAACGCGATGGCTCCGCATTACTCCATCCCTCAGTTTTTCAATTGTTAAATTCCAGTGACACGGCTCGATCGCGCTGCATCGCGCCAGGGGTCTAGTTCGAGAAATTTTCACTAAAATTACAAGATGTATCCATGGTTAAAAGAATCAATTACAAGATGTGTCCAGGATTAAAAGGGTTAATTTCTCACCTCTATTTAAGCCCTTTAACACGAGATTCAGCTATTGGGAACCCAAAATATACTCTCTTCTCTTAAAAACCTCTCAAGAACAACCTAGGGCTTTTCATAGAACATTCAAAATCAAGAATTTCCTCCATCAATATTTGTGTATTTACGAACCAAGGTATGCACGGTTTTCATTCATAGATTCCTTCCATCCATGAAACTCAAGAACCTTGTTTTATCTATAAATAATGGTATTTATGTTGTGGTTTATTTGTAATCTTGTTGTTGATATTGATTGATTTCAAAGTTGGAATATTTATGTGTTTTTCATCATATTATGATAACATGCAAGATAAAATCCATGAATTTAGTTGCTTATGATGTGTGAGTTTGATGATTTCTCCTATGCCCTAAATTGTGTATGCAAGGTGTTTGATAAAATGCTTGAAAGAATAGAAATCATGTCTTATAGCTCAAAACATAAACTAAATGTGACATGCTTATTATCCTCTTATGTTTAAATGGTTTTCATGCTATCATTGTGAAATGTATATGTTTTTAGAATGCCCATGATATTAGAACATGAGATTATGATATGATTATAAGCATTCCCTTCTATGTTAGATAGTATGATAACTTTGTACTTTGTGAAATCCCCAACTTATTATATTATGTATTATTGATGTGGGTCATGTATTCAAGAAAGTCATGCTTTATCAGTTTCCTTCTATCGAGTTTTCGAGGTACTAGTACCCAAAAAATATTGTTGTACGCCTAGAGCCAGCGTCATGTTTTCACGGTATCCAAAGTCAAGCCATGATCCATAGAACTTAGTTAGTCATATGACTCAGGAAATATCAGTAATTCAATAATCTCAGTAATCTCATGAACTCAGTTAGTTATCAGATCTCAGTAATATTTCATCAGTTAATGGAATTTAGTTAATTCAGTCCAGTTTAGTTCAACAATTCATGTTCAGTGTCTATTCGGATGGGAGAAGGAATTATCACCGAGTGAACCCAAGGATGGGAACTCACCTATTATATGAGGGTGTGATTCTTAGAAGCAATCCTTGCATTCAAGAAGTATGTAGCCAACATAGGTTGAGATATCATAGACTTCTATTTTAGGGTAGATAGGGTGGCTTAGCCAGTTATATGAGGGTTCCCATCATTCTTATTATAGTAACCTATTATATGAGGGTTAATCACAGTTGTCCTTACCAGTGGCGCGGTATTAACACCCTTCCAATCAGGGCACAGATTGGACCCCAACTCAGCTATAATGTGTTAATTGTGGCATGTCGGTTAGATAACTACTTCCCATAGTTTCAGTATCAGTCTCAGTAAAATAACTCAGATAGTTTTTTAGACTTTAGGACTGTCATATACAGTCAACTCAGATACAGTATAGAACTCAGATAGTTCTATCAGATTTAGGACTATCAGATACAATCACTCATGTTATCAGTTGTATCGATATCTGAACTCATGTTATTGGTACTCAGACTCAGAAATCATGTTACCATGATCTTAATTTTAGTTACTATGTATTCATATATATATTCTTACATTTATGTTAGTCAGTTGGTCAGTATTGTTCATGTATATGAACCCCATGCATTCAGCCTACCTCACTTGCATACCAGTACATTCAAAGTACTGACTCATTTGTGCTATGGTATCTTATACCATGGGTTTAGAAGCACGAGCTCCAGAGCATCAGTAGTATTCCAGTCTCAGCAGTCATAGTTAGAAGTGACACCTCATCTTTTGAGGACATGATCATTTCTTTATTTTATCATTAATTAATTTATTAGTTGGAGTTAGTTGGGGACATATCCCATCAACTCCTTATTCAGACAGCTCAGTCAGTTAGAGGCTTTTTAGACTATCATGTTCAGATAGTTATTTCAATTGTTTTGGGTATTTTATATCCCACCCAGATGTTATATTTTATCAGATATTATGTTATAGTTTTGAACCTTATAGTTTTTCAGTTCATGTTTCCATATTTATACAGTATATCATACAGTATACAGGTACAGCTATCAATCATGGATTAGCTTATGGTCCTTCAGGGTTATGAGCACCGTGTAGCAGTTCGGGTGTTAGATTCGGGGTGTTATAAACTTGGTATCAGATCCGAAGGTTCAATAGAGTCCTAGGAAGTATGGAAGCCACATCTAGTAGAGTCTTTTGCATAGTTGTGTTGCATACCACATTTATGTATAGGAGGCTTTGAGATATTTTAGGAATAGTTTCCCTTCTTTCAGTATTCATGTCGTGCCAGTGAGCATAATCTCAAGTCAATCTCTTAGTCTAATTCATTTCTCTCTTTCTTCTATAGAACATGCCTCCTAAAAGAAGAAATGGGAATCAGTCATCCCCTCAGCCCAAAGAACCTTTGGGCGAACATATTTCTCAAGACGAGTTCTGAGCTGGATTCACTACTCTTGCTCAATCACTTATTGCTCAGAATGAATGACCAGCTGTCATTCCAACTAATCAGTGGCCAATTCAGCTGCAGCCAAGATTTGGGACTTTACCCGAATGAATACTCCATCCTTTCTCGGGTCTAATCAGATGAGGACCCTCAGGAATTCATTGACCGGGTTTAGAAGGTTACAGACATCATGGGGGTTACTCCTAGTGAGAGTGCTAAGAAAGATGTATACTTGTTGCAGGATGTGTCTCACACTTGGTACAAGCAGAGAAAGTCAAAAAGGCCAGATGATACAGGGCCTATTGAGTAGAAGGAGTTTATCACTGCGTTCTTAGATAGATTCTTTCCCAAAGAGATGAGAGAGGATAAGGTGTTAGAATTCATCAACCTCAGGAAGGGAAACATAACAGTGAAAGAGTATTCTCTTAAGTTTACTTAATTAGCCTGATATGCCCCTCATGTGGTTGTAGATAGCAGAGCCAAGATGAGTAAGTTTGTGTCAGGGGTAAATGACAGTGTTGTCAATGAGTGTAGATCTATGATGTTTAATAGAGACATGAGTTTATCTAGGCTTATGAATCATGCTCAGCAGATAGAAGAGTAGAAGATTAAGATGAGGAAGAAGCAGAATAAGAAAGCAAGGATAGGTAGTTTCAACTTTGCTTAGCCCAAATCAGAAGGAGGAAACCGTTCTCAGTTTTGTCCTAAGTCATCAGTTCTAGCTCCTTCTTTGGCTAATGCTCCAGTTTCTAAGTTCAGGGATGGTAATAAAGATAGAACACCGGGCTTTAAGTGTCAGAAAAATGTTAGCAGTGCCCATACCTATCCTTTTTGCTAGGCTTGTGGCAAGCACCATTAGGGTATTTGTATAGCTAGCAGTGGTATTTATTTCTAATGTGGCAAGCCAGGCCACAGAGTTAGAGACTATCCTTAGCCAGGTCCTCAAGGTCAGCAGAACTGTTCCTCAGCCCAGTCCAGTCGCCCAAATCAGTAGGGTGTCATCTCTAGTGCTACTAGTGGGCAACGCCCAAACATAAATGTTACATGTTGTCCTTCCCTTATGCTTGAATGGTTTCCATACCCTTGCTATGAATAGTATATGTTGACGGAATGCCCATGATATTAGAATATGAGATTTATGACTTGATTATAAGCATTCCTACTCATGATAGATATTATGATGACCATGTACTTCATGAAATCCCTCACTCATGCATTATGGATTATTATTGATGGTCGTGTACTCAAGAAATGCAAGTTGTGTCAGTTTTCTTCCATCGAGTCCTGGGGGTACTTATACCCAGAAAATATAGTTGTGTGCCTAGATCCATGTCATGTTTTCACGATACTCTCAGTCAAGCCATGATCTATAGAATTCAGTCAGTCATGTGACTCAGGAAAACTCAAAAATCTCAGTAATCTCAGTGCTCAGTAACCTCAGCAACCTCAGTATTCACAGTCAAGCTCAATTACTTTAGTAATCTCAACCAGTCCTCAGAACTCAGTATATTCTGTCAGTCATTGAAATCTAGTAAATTTAGTTTAGCTCCGTTAAACAATACCACTAGTATCAGTCCAGTTAATTAGTATTAGTTCAGCTAATCAGTTCAGTTTAGTTATTCAGTTCAGCTTAGTTATTCAGTTCAGTTTCCTTCAGATGGGAGTAGAAGTTAGCACCGAGTGAACCCAAGGATGGGAACTCATCTTCCAGTTCAGGGTGTGATTCTTAGCAGTTATCCTTGTGTTCCAGAACTACGTAGCCAGCGTAGGTTGATACATCTTAACCCGTCAGACTAGGGTTGATGATATGGATTAACCCATCAGTTTAGGGTTCCCACCATTCTCATTTTGTACCTGCTAGTATAGGGTTCACACAGCTGTCCTTACCAGTAGTGCGGTATTGACACCCCTCCAGTCAGGGCAGAGATTAGACCCTAGCTTAGCTATTATAGCGTATTTGGGGCATGTCGGTTAGATAACTACTTCCCATAATTTTAGTTACAATTTTCAGGACTGTCAGCTATAGCTACCCAGTCTCAGTAAAAAAATCAGATAGCTTTTCGGATTTTTGTATATCAGGGCTGTCAGATATAGTCAACTCAGACATAGAATGGAACTCAGATAGTTTTCTTCAGATTTATAGACTGTGAGATATAGTCACTTATGCTATCAATCACAATAGTTATCAGAATTCATGCTATCAGTACTTAGCTTCAGGACTGTCAAATACAGTCAATCAGACCAGTTCTTAATAATTCGAACTATTATAAACAATTATTCATTTATCAGTAATGAAATATCAGTCTCTTAGTATATCAGTAATATAGTATCAGATCCATCACTTATTAGTGATTTACACATTAATATCAGTAAACTCAGTCTTTCAGAATATCATTATCAGTACACTCATATTGTCAGTATTCAAACTCAGTAGTTTGTATCTCCATGAGTTCAGTTATAGTTATGTATGCATGTATGTACTCTCACGTTCATATCAATCAGTATTGTCCATGCATATAACCCTTTACATTTAGCCTACCTCACTCGTATACTCAGTACATTCAGATGTATTGACGCATTTGTGCTATGGTGCTTTCTCTTATGTTACACCATAGGTTCAGAGGCATGAGCTCCAAATCAGTAGTAGACTCCAGGATCAGCAATCAGAGTTAGACGTGAGTCCTCATCCTTTGAGGACATGATGATTTTATTTTTATTTCAGTTTTCTCTTTATTTTAGTAGTTGGAGTTAGTTGGGGACATGTCCCATTAACTCCTTATTCAGTTTAGTTAGAGGCTTTCAAACTAGATATCATATTAGATGTTCAGACTTCAGTATTTATATTTCTTTTTGGTATTGATATACCATATTTTTTAAATATGTATTAGTATTGAACCTTATGTCCTTACAGTTCATGTTTCTGCATATTTTATGAGATATTATGTAGTTTACAGGTACATATATCAGTCATGGGTTAGCTTGTGGTCCTTCGAGGTCATGAGCACCGTGTAGCATTTTGGTTCAGAAAATTGGGGCGTTACAAACTTGGTATCAGAGCCTAAGGTTCAACAGTGCCCTAGGAAGTCTGAAAGCTACATCAAGTAGAGTCTAGTACATAGGCGTGTTGTTCACCACACTTATGTGCAAAAGGCTATGAGATGTTTTAGGAACAGTTTCTCTTCTTTCATGTCTCAAGATCGTACTATAGCAAGTTTCTTCAAGGAAACTATGTAGATTCATATCATGCACCCCTTATGTTCACTTTACCTTACTTTCAAGGTAATAAAATAGTGAAGTTCAAAGTCCTAAAGATAAGGCTTTCTCAGACAGTCCCTACGATCAGTTATAAGATTAGCAACAGACTCAAACAGTATCCCATTAGTTCATTATTATTCCAAGGTCATACAAATTTTATTTATGATCATGAGAACTTATTCTTGAACCCAGAAGTTTAGCAATAATAGAGTTGGGATAGTATTATTCTATTTGATTAGATTATGTATTCATGGGGATTAGATCAGTAGGCTTGAACAGTACAAGCTAAACACTTAAGTTTATTGACTCAAAATTAAGTATGAAGGTGTGAATGTGATATTAGCAGTATATGAGGAAACAAAAT
>JAPEIP010004476.1:0-10804 GCA_026120095.1 Capsicum chinense
AAGGTTTACAATATAATCTGAAAAGCATAAAACTAACTAAAACAAAAGTAGGCTATATATACATAGCCAATAACCTAAAGGTCCATAAACTAAAGGCCCAATAACATATGGGCTAACAAGGCCCAATAACATATGGGCTAACAGAATCATCCTACCAATCCAAACAATCAATAATCAATATATTGTTGGTTGACATAAAAAAGGCTTCTTCGAGAATTGGAGATTCTGCTTATATGCCTTGTCCAATACAATCAACCATCATAATCTTTCATTACATAAAAGATAGACTGATTGCAAAAGTCCTTGCAATAATTAAGAGTAGCAAGGCTAACAATTTACTTATTTCTAATAAGAATACAAAGAAAATAGACAAAGTATTTTTTATCAGACAACACATCCACAAGAATTGGCGGAAGTTATCATAAATGACAGTGGAGTAGAAGTTATTAACTGCAAAAGCTTCAAATAAATAGAAAATACCTTCAATGGAAAGCAAGACTTCAACCCAGATTGGTATGACGATGCGCAAAAGACTGTCCGGGAAAGAAGAGAAGGCTCTATGAAATTTTTGTGCATAGATATACATGGTGTAAAGAGTATGAACGACAAAGATACAATGTAAATGGAAGATCTGAAGCAGTGTTTCTCTGAGAGAGTAGGTCATAGTACATGTTCTATAGTCTTATTTCTGTTTGGTGATGCATAGTATTCCAAAATGTGAGTCTAGAGAAGCAAAAGCATGAATCAATTTCAATGTGGACTCACTTGTCTGCCACAAAGTCTAAAAGGAAAGAAAGTTAATTAAACTTTCAATACTGCTCACTTTGTTTGACTGCACTTTATTATTGAAGTTTGTTTGAAAGTTAATCAGATAACACTTTTACTAGAGAAAGTGTTTTGGAAAATTTTTAATACCCATTATCTTCTTAAACAATTGTTAATTATGCTGCTTGTTGGTGTTATTGGTGTCAAGAAATGGACCTTGGGCCTAACTCAACCTCAAAAGCTAGCTCGAGGATTACCCAAGTCCATATAAGCAAACCACTAGTCCATTCCCCAACCAATGTGGGACTTTTACCCACTCTAACAATTGGAATATGTGATCACATGAAAGTCTAAAATGCCTGTAATCTATTATTACATAGCCAATTAGAAGCAAAGTTGGTAGGGTAGCAATTTATTATAAAAGTAAAGTAATATGGATCATATTTTATCATTGCCAATTTCTACTACAACCTTCAGAATAGTAGGTGTATAAGAACCTGTTAGTAAAATTATAATAAACAAGATGAAATAAAGAGAGTAACTGTGAATTATAATAAACAAAATGAAATAAAGAGAGTACTTTACACAGTTGATCATGTATAGTTGTATGAGGGCGAGATTACAACAACGAGAAACCCTTCAAGAGAAAGGATATAATTTATGTATTTATTCCGCGTTGCAAAAATCATAGAGGGGCAACCATTCTAAGACAAAGAGACGGAGAAATAAGGAAGCATACATGATGTGTTTGGTACGAAGGAAAATGTATTCATATAAAATAATTAAAATGTATTTATAGGTTCAAAATGAAGTAACAATTATGACATATATAAGAAGTCATTATACTCCTCAAACATAGTGACTTTCCGGGGGTTTATCGGAAATGGCCTCTCTTGTTGGTGGATGGGGGAGGAGTGGAATACCATTATTACTTATTTTCTTATCTCCATTGGAAAAGTCATTTTGCAAGTATAACTCTGTTCTAACTGGAAACTAAACGATCCCTAATTGTAATATCTTGAGTTACAATATGTTGTTGCCTATTCGGGTATTGCTACTGAACTATTGACAATCTGAAACAAAAAGGATTTGTTTTGCGATATCCGTGGTGTCCATGCCAGCTTGCGCACAGGTCTATAATTGGGTGTATATTGAAATAACGTAGCTAAACGATTAATGATGACTAAATCCTCTGAAAATTTTGCTGGTCAGCCATGTCGAGAATGCGATCCCTTTGGATATCCAACTGTTCAGTAAGTTTTGAAGCATGTAAGCTGCTAGCTCAGAAGTTACTAGGGCTTAATATTTGAAGCTATAGATGAGAGAGGTCATCTGAATACGAGAGATCAGAAAGTTGCCCCGTTGAGAAACTTTACATATATAAGATAATGTCAAGAAGGAGGTTCGACACTCCTGATTTTGTTTGGATAAATGATGAGGATGCATCATTGACTCTAAGGATCTGACGTATATAATGTTGATAAAAACTTTATCAGGAGAATAAAGCAGCAAATTATGTACAGATATTAAGTAAATAGTATTTTGTGTTTACTTTCTCAATATTTTCTCCGGATCTAAATATCAACCTTATAACTTGATGAAAATTCTGATATAGTTGCTTTGTTCCTGTATGTTTTTGTGTACTGTCCAATAGCTTGAAAAATGTAAAGCTGAAAATTAGAAGATAGAGAGAGAACAAATCATTGATGTTAGGGAGAAATAATTCATAGTATTTCCAAAAAAGTCTAAAAAAAAAAAGCATAAACCAATTTCAATGGGGCCTCACTTGTCTGCCACAAAGTCTAAAAGAAAAGAAAATTAATCAAACTTTCAAGGGGCTTTGGGTTGTAGGTGACAAAAGAGTTTTAAAATGAGGTGTAGGTGACACAAGTCTTAATTATTGAGTGGAGGTGATAATTACTTATTATGAATTGAGAAAGTTGGAGAAATTTGAAAATAACTCACAAGTTTTTTAATTCACACTTTGATTCAAATGTTAGTTAATATAACAGGAAAGGAGGAAAAAAAGCGCGTTTCTCTCTCTTCTCATCCATTGTTGTTTACTCTCTCTTCACGATTGTTGTTGTTGCTTTATTCATCATCTTCTACTTCATTATCATCTTCATCTTTTTCTTATCGATCATTATTGTTGTTGTTGTTGTTGTTACCGCTACTGCTGCTATCTGACCAATTTCTTAGGTCAAATTTTGTTTCCTACATCACTTTTCACTTTGACATTACTTCATAGGTGACTTTGGTAAGTAAAATTATGATTTTTATTCGAATTTGTCATCTGGGTACATAGTTATTGTTGTTTTTCTAATAATGGATAGAACCCGATCATGAATCCAACATAAGTGCCCATAATTTAAATAGATCACTCATCTGATGCATCAGATGATTAATTTGTTGCAACAGAAGATTTATCTGTTGCAACAGACTAGTTATCTATTGCATCAGACTGATTATCTATTGCATCAAACTGATTATCTGTTGCATCAGACTATCAGTTGCAACAGATCATTAATATGTTTGGAACAACACAAACCATCCTCTGCCACAAACCCAACAGATAACCAATGTATTTCAACTCTTGTTATTGTTACTGATTCAAAATTATTCTTTACGTCCAATCGTTGACATGTTTGTTGAGAAGATAATAGACAGAATGAAAATTAAATACTTCCTTCGTCTCAAATAACCCGTCCTTATTTGTTGCGACAGATAATTAATCTATTTGGAACAACACAAATCAGCCCCTGCCACAAATCTAACATATAACCAATATGTTTCAACTCTTGCTATTGCTACTGGATTCAAAATTATTTCTTACGTCCAATCGTTGACATGTTTGTTGAGAATATAATTGACAGAACGAAAATTAAGTACTCCCCCCGTCTCAAATTACCCGTCCCAAATTTCCTAATTTGATTTCTCATTTTACTTGTCTTTTTTCATTAATCAAGAAGAGATAAAAAAAATTCATGTTTTACCCTTTGCATTAATCACTTTTTCTTCAAATTAAAATGTAAACATCATTTAATAAGAGTATTATGGTAAACTAGGCATGTTATTAATTATTTTTCAAGATCCGAACTAGGACCTGGCCGTGACGGACATCCCGAACCAAGAAGGCCCATGCGTCCTACTCTATCTGGTAATTGTGAACAACATTCACATAATAGAAGAAGATGCAGAAATATAATCTGATACGGAAACATGGTCATACTCTGGATTAAGTTTAACAATAAGGAATGAAGTCCGAAAATCACTAACAACATCTAGAGTAGTCTGCAAAATCTCTACTACATGAAAATCTGACAACTATCTGAAAAATGGGACAAGACCCCCAGTAGACCAAAACTGTAATAGATGACAAAATCTGAAAGGGGCAGGCCTTCTGGAATAGAGAAGGCTCACCACTGCACAATCTAATCTGCTGTCTGAATTATCTTCTGTTTATCTGGACCCCTAGACTGAGCGTCAGAACCTGAGAGGTAGGGGAGGAGGGTCAATATAGATGTACTGGTACTCAGAGCAAGTCTAAAATAATCATTTATATTCAACATATATGAGAGTCATTTAAAGCAGTTCATAAACATATCATATAGTAAGAAATCACATGGGCATTTTAAAAGACTCTGCGAAAATATCTGAAATCTGTGACACTCTTTGTCTTACTTCTGCGCTAGGTAGTGTACCTTACAATCTGTAATCCCACGGGCTATATGGGATCTGCCATTAACTCGGCAACCAAGCCCCCAACCCAAGTGTGCCGTAAGGGTCAGAGTCTCTGAATCTACTACGCCACATGGTCGTGGCCAGCGTACAATAATAATCTACTCGTATCGGCAAATACGATTGCAGGCTAAGATTTTCTTGAACTCATGCCTTATTCAGGCAACCACCTAACCCTTTTTATGCCCATTTTTAGTTTTTTTAAACATGCATTCTCTGAAAACATACTCTGAAATCTTTAACTCTGTCATGGCATATACACATATATGGTATCCTCATACCATTGACTTGCAAGTCACATTCTTTGAGCCATTTATAGCAATTCATATCTCTGTTTTCAAATCATGAAGTTCAGGACCACCATATCAACAATTCTTTCAAGAAACTCATGTAAAACCATGCAGTTAATTCTCTTTATCAATGATTTAGTAAACAAAGGTGGTCATGTTAAAAGTCTCAATCTCATGCAATTATTTCTCTTTAACATCACATAGTTATATGAAGAAACATCCTCTCAACAATTTAAAATCATATTCAAGTACAAGGACATTAAGAAACATCTTTCAAATCATAAAACATGCATTTCAACTCTTTTCCAACAAAACCATAAACTTTAATCCAATACAAGAGAGGGAGTTCATAATTTATGCTCTCAAACAATCTTAAATCTCAAATCCCATACATATACGTATACATGTAAATTAGTTTGGGGGGATAGGACCACAAGGTCAAAACAATAGTAACATTAAAACATTCGGAGTGCGTAATTTAGAACATAGTTTCCAAAACCCCTTCGAAATTCATGCATAGAATCTTAAGAATCATGCTCTAATGGTTTTAAGCCCATGTATTTTTTAGGATAACCCCACGTACCTCTATTTAGGAAATTAAATGATGATTCTTGGTGCCCACGACTTGGGGATTCCAAATCTTCAATCAATTTTAAAAACCCATGATTGAATCTTGAGTTGTTTGGGTTTTCTTGTTTGAAACCCTAAGGAGTGTTCTTGATGGGTTTTGATGAAAATATCAATAATGAGGTCATTTATGATTAAAATCCCGTGTTTAAGTTGATAAGAGGGTAGAAAATACCTAATTTACCCTTAATGAGACGGAATAAAAATATAAATGGAAGCCCGATTTTATGGGCCACCACGATGCGCTACAATCGTGGTGGCTCACTGGAAATTGGTGAATGGGATTCTTAGGGTCACCGCAATGCGGAGCCATCGCGTTGTCCCACTGGTTGGGACCTGGAACTTCAGCGCGACGTGCCACAATCGCGCTAGGCTACTGAAATTTGACAATTGCTAAATAGACCCACTTCGTGACGCTACAAGCACAAAAATGATGGTGTTTTACGATTAGGACTTAAATTAGCCATAACTTCTTGCCCGGGTATCGGATCTGGGCGAATCTTATATCGACGGAAATTTCATTCAATTTTCCACATGATAAAAAGTTGAAATTAGGGAAATTATATATGGTTTAAACTTTACTTATTTTGGAAGCCAAAAATGAGACTAAGTCTCTTTGACACTATTCTAGGCATTTAACTCTAACAGCATATTACCACGAGCTAACGCATGGACGATTTTTTTTTTGGGGTGTTACATTATTTTTCTTAATCAATATTTCATCTTAATTTGGGGCGGGTTAATTTGAGACAGAGGGATTATGAATTAAAACGTTAAAGCCATGCAACAGACTAGTTATCTATTGAAACAAACTAGTTATCTGTTGAAATAGACTGTGTATCTGTTGCAACATATGAGTAATCTGTTTAGAACAACACAAATCAGCACCTGCCACAAATCCAATAGATAAATCTTAAATCTTGCTATTGCTACTGGATTCAAAATTATTCCTTACGTCCAATCATCGACATGTTTGTCGAGAAGATAATATACATAATGAAAATTAAATATGAATTAAAACGTCATAGTTGATCAAACATAATTTTTTAATTAAACTAAAAAAAATAAAAATACATATACATAGACTTAAAAAGAAAAAAAAATCTAATTATTATTATCATCTTTGTCATTATTATTATTATCGTCAGTCGGCCAATCTTCGACTGGCAGAAGCAGTGCCCTCCTCATCCTGTGGATCTCTCGCAATATTCTTACTCTGACAGTGGCCAACTCCCACTGTATATCATGAACCTTCCTCTACAGTCCCTTATGGCATCTCATAAAATAACGACATCCCACACTGGATTAGCCATATCTAAAACACACATAAATTGATAAAAAATGTAAAAACAAAAGTAAACAAAAGAATTCAAAAGTAAAGTAATACAATGTATGTTTACACAAAAAAGCAAGGAAAAAAACTTACCAGAGACGAAAAAGCTATCAGGTCCTTGAAGAGAAAGTAGTTGAAGGTGTAATATGAAAGACAAGAGAAACAAATAAATAGATATGTGTAGTAGAATGAACGAGTAAAGAGGGACCTAACCTATTTATAGAGGATTGAATTTGAATGAGTTAGGAAAAAAGGCGCGGCGGTTCACCTCCATTTATTAATACAGGTGCCATTTTTATTAAGTTGTGGCAACAAATTATTTATCTGTAGCATCAGATAACCTATCTGTGACAACAGATATACCATTTGTTGCAATAAATCTACAATCTGTTGCATCAGTTAATATATATATTTCAACATATATCTTTTAAATAATCATCATACCTTTATCTTTAATCCAAATTTGGTGACTTTTTATTATATAAATTAAAATATAGATTCAAAAATAAAACGGTGCGACTGTTCACCTTCATTTATTAATATTGGTGACTTTTTTTATTACTGTGGAAAGTTATGACTTAATTAGTTATTTTCAATAACCACTTTTATTGAGTTGTGGCAACAGATTATATATCTGTTGCATTAGATAACACATCTATGACAATAGATATACCATTTGTTGCAATAAATCTACAATCTGTTGCATCAGATAATATATTTGTTGCGACATATATCTTTTTAATAATCACCATATCTTTATCTTTAATCCAAATTTGGTGACTTTTTTATTATATAAATTAAAAAAATAGATTCAAAAATAAAAAGCACAAATGTTCACCTCCATTTATTAATTACATTCAAACTGGTGGCTTTTTGATTACTGTGGAAAGTTATAACTTGATAAGTTCTTTTGAGTAACCATTTTTATTGAGTTATTGCAATAGATTATATATCTGTTGCATCAGATAACCCATCTGTGACAACAGAGTACCATTTGTTATGACAAATCGACAATTGTTACATCACATAATATATTGTTGCACATATAAGCTATCTTTTTTAATAATCAACATATCCTTTTAATTCAAATTTAGTGACTTTTTTATTATATAAATTAAAAAAATAGATTTAAAAACAAATATGTCGAAGAGTCACGATCAGTTATTAAAATTAAATAACCGTTCTATTATGGTTATAAATTATGTTTATTATTTATTTACAAACCGTTTTTCATATAAAATAATCGAAAAGTCATATCTTTTCACCCTCTCAATAATAATAACCCTTTTTATCAATAACTGTCTGTTGCAATATATGATCGATTTGTTGCACCAGATTAACCTCCATCGACATGTTGAGAATAAGGAATAAACAAAATGATAATTAAATACTAAATAAGAATTAAAAATTCAAAGTCGACCACCATGTCCAAACATAAATTTTTGAATTCCTTGGGTAGATCCAATATACAAAAGGAGAAAAATACATACATTTATATATTACATACATACGCTAAAAGAAAAGGCATAACCTAATTATAATCACTACTATTATTATTATCATTACTATTATTATTATTATTATTATTATTATTATTATTATTATTATTATTATTATTATTATTATTATTATTATTATTGTTAACCGAATAATTTTTTCATCCGGCAGCAGCAGGACCCTCCTCAGCCATGCTCCGAAGTCGGCCAAATCCCTCTGGAGTTCATCAAACTGCCTTTGAAGTTCCCGCAAGGAGTCGATATAAATCTTCTTGTACGAATTTAGACCAACCATATTTGTATTGTGAGTGTAGTAGAATAAACTAGTGAGAGTGAGTAAGGAGGCCGGAGGGACCTACTTATAAATGATTGAATTGGAAGGGATTAGTCAAATAAAAAGCCACGACTGTTCATATCCCTTAATTAAATAAAACTGGTGACTTTTTGAATATGTAAATTAAAAAAATGGATCTAAATACAACATTTTATCTTTTATTGTATTTTGAAAAGAAAAGAAAATTTCTTTAAAACAAATCTAACAGATGGGTAATCTATTACAAAATATATTCCATCTGTCAGATAACTTACAATATATTGACAATCTGTTGCAATAAATGGACATATCTATTTGGTTTTCCAACAGATATGTCATATGTTGCAACAGATTGATCATCTGTCGTAAAAAATGTCTGTAATTATTTCACAATTTAAATAGATATGGAATCTGTTGCAACTTAGTAGTCATCTGTTTATTCAATTTAAGCCATAGATAGGTTAGGAAGAATAAGGTACGTGCAGATGGATCCACTATCATATGTGTGGGAATTAAGTAAGTATTACTGATAAAGTCATCGGGACAACACACACAAAGTATAATGTTTTTGTAAATGCAGTTTTTAATCGATTAGACACTGATCATTCAAACAAGATCTTGCATTGTACAGTTAAGTTTGATGGGTTTGAATTGATAAGGCTGAGGGCCCCATGACAAATAGTGCAGATACCCTGTTATTAATTACTGACGGTTGTTGCTCGTGTTTATGCGTGTCAAGTTTTGAGAAGGGATCAATATTTGGTGTCATTAAAGAGATCCAATAGTGATTGGACCTAACTTTAAGTGTGTATTGGACTTTGAGAAGGCCTTCGAAGCCTCGCACTTCATCAAACAAGAATGAAAAAACAATAGAAATTCCCTAGCCCAAATTTATATGGAAGGGTTGATCAAAAATATGATTATATGCCAGAAGGAGCTGAAGAAGAATACCTGCAAGGGAAAGGGGATTTGATGAAAGACTATATCATCTGAGAGCTAATTGAAGAAGAGACATAGGGAAGAAAGTAACTTCTAGCGAATCTGGCAAATTAAATTATCTTAAAAAATGAGAAATCTGAATCAAGTGCAAATATGAAAGTGTATCCGGTAATGAAAAATCCATTTGTTGTCTCTCTGAAAGAAAAATAATGTAGATGGACACTTTGCTAGGGAGCTGTGATGTCACGACCCAAACTAGGGCCTGGCCGTGACGGACATCCCGAACCATGAAGGCCTGGGTGTCCGAATCTATCTGGTAATCATGCACAACATTCATATAATAAAAAAAGATGCGGAAATATAATCTAATACGAAAACATGGTCATACTTTGGATTTAATTTAACAATAAAGAATGAAATCCGAAATCAACTAAACAACATCTGGAACAGTTTGCAAAATCTCTACTACATAATCAAATGACAATTGTCTGAAACTGGGACAAGGCCCTTAGTGGACCTAAACCAAAATAAATAACATAATCTGAAAGACACAGGCCTTCTGTAATTAAGAAGGCTCACCAACTGCATACTTCACTACTGTCTGAAAACTCTACTGTTTAGCAGGACCTCTGAACTGAACTTTAGACCCTGGGAGGTAGGGGGTCAATACAGATGTACTGGTATGCAGAGCAAACCCAAAATAACTATTTATATTCATCATATATGAGAGCAATTTAAAATAGTTCATAAACATTTCATATGGTAAGAAATCACATAGGCATTTTCGAAAAACTCTATAAAATCATCTGAACTCTGAGACATTCTTTCTTTTACTTCTGTGCTAGGTGGTATACCCTAAAACTCTAAAATTCCACGGGCTATATGGAGGCTGCCATTAACTTGGCAGCCAATCCCCGAACCCAAGTGTGCCGCAAGGGTCAGAGTCTCTGAATCTACTACTCCACATGGCCGTCGCCAGCGTACGATAATAATCTACCCGTATCGGCAAATACGATTTCCTGCTAAGAGTTACTTGAACTCAAGCCCTCTTTGGGTAACCACCTAACCCTCTTTAAGCTAATTTTTAACTCTTTTAAAATCATGCATCTTCTAAAAATATACTCTGAAATCTCTTATCTGTTATGGCATACATACTTATGGTATCTTCATACCATTGACTTGCAATTCACATCTCTAAGCCATTAATAACATATTATAATCTTTGTTTTAAAAACATAAGTTTGGGATCACCATATCAATAAATCAATTCAAAGAAACTCTTTCTCAAACCTCATGTAAACAC
>JAPEIP010004479.1:0-10597 GCA_026120095.1 Capsicum chinense
TAAAAATTCCATATACCAAAATAGGATGCTATCCAGCATCAACCAAGTTATGAAAAATATTTCCCAATATCAGAATAAGTTGGCGAGCAAAGTTGAAGGAATGAATAAGAAAGCAAAACAAGCATCAACTCAGTATGACGGACTTATCCTCCAGTTGGAGCTCAGGCTCCAATCCATGCAGTATGATAAATGTCCACTAGGCACTTCGATGTCTTATTTTTTCAACCAATAATATAAGGAAATGGCTTCTCTGAAGGAACAAATCAAACAACTGAGACACGATGAGTTTCAGCCCCAAAGAACCCATAGCTTACTAGTAAAGCCAACCTTGTTCCCTATATCTCCACATGCATACTCTCCACCAAAAATGAACTACATCTTTCTTAATCATGCTTTGAGCTCCCATATGTCGATATCACTAGATTTTTAAGAAGATAGGGAGTTTGATATTACCCAGCATGTATGGGATAAGAAAGAGGCCATCACTACCAAGAGAAAAGCTGATGAAACTCAAAAGAAGACCAAAAGGAAAATGGAGTCCAACACAGACAAAGGGGCCATGATGACTCGATCTACGACATCATATTCCCAGACAACAATATAATAATCCATAAGCTAGAAGTGACATATAAAGATAAAGAATGGAACGCCTAACTGAAAGATGGCCTTCTCAATCACAAGTGGTTACCGTCCCATTATGATATAGATACTGATTTAGATCAGCTTGTCCCAAATCTGTATAGCTTGAACATCGATGATGATGCTATCCCAGATCCATAAGCCACAATAGTCCTTGATCCAGTTGAAGAATCTCTAAGGTGCAATGAACAAATGCAGGATGCTAATCCCACTGATCTTCTTTCAAGTAAAGGAGATTCCTCTAATACAGAGGCACACTCCTACACCGGTGATAACTTTCTAGCCGATGGGTACGTGAAAGACAGTGAAGAGTCTATCAATTGATGAGAATATGTTGAGGATACTCCTAAGTCCTTAATTAAATCTCCAGGAGAATACTATCCACCGATATACATGAATTATTTTAAGGAACTAGAGGTCTTTGAGGTTGTTGACAACCCAGATGGGATGATGGATGATCCAATGACAAAAATAAGGCCAGATCTAGGTACACCGGTGAGAAAGATTGTAGAAACCATATTTTACACCTTCACCCTCGACAACATAAATATTTCATCCTGGCCCTAGTGGATCCAGGACTTCTACACTTAGATAGCAATAAAGAATCTGGCCGAGTAGGAGAAATACATGATACTCTCAGAGTTCATATCTAGATTCTCTGGCATACTCAAAGACTGGTGGAATACTTTTGGGATTTTATACAGGAACACTTATCTGATATCCCATGACTTTACCTTCAATATCAGGATCCTACATGAGGTATTCTACATAGATGTAGTCTAGAGGCACGAGAAGCTCCGGCGATGGCTCTTTGAGATGAAGTGTCTATCATTCAAAAAAGTGCCATTCATATCCATATCTATAAAATAGCAAAGATCTACATTGAGTTGGGCGGGGATGACAGCATGAAGCAAGCCTTCATATCATCACTGCCGATGATGCTAGTAAACCATATGATGATGATTATACAGGAGAGGTTCAAGTCCATAACCATCCCACAAATATTCTACATTCGGCAGTCCATCTTCTAGACTCTAGACAACATATGCATCAAGCAGACCATGCTAAAGAAAATCATAAAAAATAATCCAGCCCTCGATCGAGCCTATTGTAAAAATGACCTCGTCACTAAGTATAATTGCCCCTACCTTCGCTGCAAGACAAGATTGTAAAGGTAACTATTTTTTAGGATGTTTAGAGTGCCAAGGCCTCTGGACGATAGAAGTAGGGTTACCCAGTGAATTAGGTACTTCAGATGGAGGAGACTAGCCAGCTACAAGAAGAAAGACGATGGCTTCTACATCTGTAGAAAGCCTGGCCACTTTGCCAGAAATTGTCCTCAAGCCAAGAAGTCAAAGGACTCCATCCACCTCTTTAAGTAGATAGCCGATCATGTGAGAATCGATCTCAGCATAGAGGATGAGCTCAAATCGATCTTCTTACTAGAAGAAGAACTGATGGAGGACACCCTCTTCTCCATAAATGTATATGAAGAAGTAAGAAATATCTATGACGATGATATTTACCTAATATTCAGCAATAGAGAAGAATACCAACATCAGGCCAGCTAAAACCTCATGCTCAGCATAGTAGGGATACTATCTTCTGGTCTAACAGATTACTCTACAGATCTATTCAATTAGTATATGGATACCTTCGATCCATCTATCTTCCAAGAAAGAAGAACCTTCTATGAGCTTTAAGTGTTCAGAAAGTATGGCGGATCCATCCTGAAGCCATTCGGAGTATACCCAAAATATTACTTTTACCATGTGTTCATTGCACTGGCCAATGACTTGTCGTAAGAACTCCTGTGGTTATTCTGGTATCTATCCTACTAGCACTACATTCTCATGGAGTTCAAGTATGATGCCTTCAGGTATTTTGATCAAATCCAACCTGCTCTGAAAAGATTTATGCTATGGTTCAAGCTACAAGAATACTGGATTTGATTCTTCAAGGATTACTATGATGTAATGTTCTTCATGCTACATCACCCTATAGAAATCCCAGGCCACAATATCTATGCTCAGCTAGAAATTTCACTCATCTAGAAATTTCTCATGTCCATACTCTTTTTGAAAGATGAATACTATGAATCCCAACACTTCATTATTTAGTAGATCAGATGCATTCTGAAAGAAATCTAGCCAAAGAAATGGAGAAAATAGAACTATGTAGACGACAGTCCTCCCCAGTGGGATGAGGTCCGACGAGTAGCGAAACAATATCAGTCATAGTATGAGATTTCTAGAGATGAAGTCACCAGCTCTATCAAAAGCATAAGGCTAAAAGCTCCCCAATAGGAATGCAAAGATTCATTATTCTGAAGGAGTTACTTCACCAGATCAATGAAGAGAAGCTTAGAAGGCCAAGAACACCTCCGATAGAAGCATAGAGTAGATTGGTGGATAGAAGAAG
The DNA here is from genome assembly GCA_026120095.1 of Capsicum chinense. Lineage (NCBI taxonomy): Eukaryota > Viridiplantae > Streptophyta > Magnoliopsida > Solanales > Solanaceae > Capsicum > Capsicum chinense. Next base: position 3,061 of record JAPEIP010004479.1, read on the forward strand.
GATACACAGGCTCACTATTACTAGCACCATCCATCACTGTCTAAAATATGACATCACATGACATATAAAAGAAAGTTACCCTCTCCAGCGGGTTACCCTCACTAGTGGGTCACCGTTTCCAGTAGGTTACCCTTCTCTCCAAGGAAACCTTCCTAAGTGGGTTACCCTTTTAGATAGTTTTTAAAGCTGCTAACTCAGCTACTTCAAAGACAAGGAGCTTATCCACCTGCTTTCAAGATGCTTGTAAAGCTGTTGATGCACCTGCTTGCAAGTGGCTGAGTCACCTGCTTGCACATACTGTCACATGCTAACAACATAATTTGTTTTATTTTTATTTGGCCCCCCACATGTTAGTAGGGCCTGGTGTAAATAAATATAAGGCTTATCTAGTCATAATAGATAATGCTTATCCCTTCCCAGAGGATAAGACTTATCCTTATTAATGGATAATGTCTATCCCTTAGTTGTTAGGATAGGAATGTAAATTTTTTTTCATGTTTATTCAAAGCTTAGCTTAGATAGTAAGCTTCTTTCCTCTATAAAAGAAAGCCTAGTCCTTTAGGTTAGAGGCATTATTCTCTCTACCTAGATTATTCTCTCTACCTAAAAACCTCTTGTATAGTTTCTCTCTATTATTAATGAAAATATTTATTAGGTAAAATTTATTACTCTTGCTTTCTCTCTTCTAAAGGGATGGGTACTTTCATCCTGTAGGTCGGCAAAGGGGGCTAAGGAAATACTACAATGAAGTACTAACTTGTTGCGTCGGCAACAATAGGACCCCGAAGTTGCTTTCCATGTTTATGAAACAAAGTTGGATTTATCCATACGATGTGGATGTCTAAGTACTTTCCATGTATAATGAAGGTGTCTTTGTGCACACGACGCAAACATCTGAGTCCTTTCCATGTATATGAACTAAAATTGGCTTAGTCCATGCCATAGCTTTCCAAAAAAAATCAATATCTGACATAGAATACACAATCTGGGGTCTGCCTTAGTACATCCTTTTATTCTATGGCCATTTTGGTAGAAATAAGCCAGGGAAAGATATTGTAAGACCCATTTTAGGTAAATACGGAATTTGTGTACAAAGGAGACAAGGGATCTTATGTGTTCTAAGATTGGCAAAGTCAAACCATCCCATTAAGGGCTGTGAAATATTTTTTGCTGAGACAAACCATCCTTGATGTGTTGCTTGCAGTTTCAAAGTCAAGCCACCCTGTTAAGGGTTGTGAAGTATTTGTAGCTAAAAAGCAAACCATCTATACGGATGCGTATCTCAATCATAGGAAAGTTGTGGCGTGTCATTTAAGAGCTTTGATTTTGTATGGCATGCTGCCTATATAGACGTGAATCATCTGTCATGTTAGAAAGGTTAGTCTCTGTGTCTGTGGTGTTGACAAAAGTTTTGAGTTTTTAAGGTATACCACCTCCATGGTGTTGAAACTTGTTGGAAAGTTAGTCTCTGTGTCTGCGGTGTTCGATGAAAGCTTTGATTTTGTATGGTATGCCACTTTTATGGTCGTGAAACTACCTTTCATGTTAGAAAGTTCGGGGTCTACTACTTGTCCATCTAGATGCTCTCTCCGACAGTCTTTCGTGCCCCTCTGCCTCCCTATATATTTGGTAGCTACCTTGTTACAATGGCAACAATGGCACCCCAAAGCTACTTTCCATATATATGAAATAAATTTAGCTTTGTCCCTATGATGTAGATGTTTAAGTACTTTCCATGGATAATGAAGTTGGCTTTGTCCACATGACGTAGATGTCTAAGTCCTTTCCATGTATATGAAACAAAATTGGCTTAGTCTATGCCATAGCTTTCCAAAAAGATTCAATATTTGTGAAAGAACACGCAGATCTAAGGTCTTCCTTAGTACAATTTTTTTTCTGCGGCTATTTTTAGGGTAACTGGCCAGGGAGAGCCGCCGTAAGACCTATTTTAGGAAAATATGAAATAGTTGTGTACCAAGGAGACAAGGGATCTTATGTGTTCTAAGACTGGCAAAGTCAAGCCATCTTGTTAAGGTTTGTGAAGTCTTTGTTGCCGAGGAAAACCATCATTTATGTGAAGCTTATAGTTCCAAATTTAAGCCATCCCTCTAAGGGTTGTGAAGGATTTCTAGCTAAAAAGTAAACCGTCTATACGGATGCATAGCTCAGTCATAGGAAAGCTGTGGCATTTCGATTAAAAGCTTTGATTTCATATGGCATGCCACTTATATTGACGTGAATTGCCTGTCATGTTGGAAAGGTTAGTCTCTGTGTCTTTAGTGTTGACGAAATCTTTGACTTGTTAAGGTATACCGCCTCCATGGTGTTGAAATCTATTGAAAAGTTAGTCTTTGTGTTTGTGGTGTTCAATGAAAGCTTTAATTTTGTATGGCGTGCCGCCTACATGGTCGTGAAACCGCCTTTCATGTTATAAAGTTTGGGGTCTACTGCCTGTCCGCCTGGCTACTCTCTCTGACAGTCTTTCATGCCCTTCTGCCTCCCTGTCTATTTGGTATCAGAGCTATCCCTACTCCTGAAGGTCGGGAGGAAGTAGGTGCTTGCATATACCTCTGCTGATTACAAACGCATGAGACAGCTTTACATTTTTAGTTTCTTTTGTTTTTACTCTTCACTTGTACAAACTACTACTCTTAGATCTGTCCTTAGTTTTAGCTTCGTAGTTTTACGACTCATTTCCTGTACATATTAGAGTCATATTTTCATTTCAATTTCATTTCAATTGTTAGAGTCAGTGTTTTCCGATATAATAGTATGTGTCTTGTACATAACCGAGTCGTAGCTACTTTCTTAGATTTTAGAACAAATATTAGTTGTGTCATGTTCGTAGATAATTAGCAAAAATATATAGCATCAGTCTAAAAAAGCTCAAAAAGATTTTTATTTTATTGAGTCTCTTCCATAGATCTTTAGAATAAGTACATCGAGTCATTATAGTCCCAAAAAATACAAAAAATATGTCTTTCTCTACAGTTGTTTCTACTTTGTTCAATCCGTACTGGTTCCTTCCTCAGCTAGCCATGTCTCCAACCCCTCACAAGGCGTTGTTATGCAAATATGACAATCTCTTTGAAGTAGAGGTGCTACAGCTAGAACAAGATTTATTTTCCACATATATACCTCTACCTAACCCTTATTTTTCCTTTGTCAAGAAAGCATGTAATCCATTGTTGCATATTGATTTCCTGCACCAGAATAGGTCAGAGGGAGTAAAGGAATACTTTGCTTCCACAATTCTTGACCAGCATATCCTTACGTATCTTGATGATCAATTTATCACTCTGCAAATTCCATAAAACTTCCCTCAAGAGTGGAGAAACCATAGCTTTACCCATATCAATTTTGGTGCTATTCATGTTGCGTTGATGCATCATGGAAGTAAAGGCCAGGTACTAAAGGTATCACTTTCTCTCCTTGATACGATATTCCACAAATACTAAGATACAAATTTGGGAACTCTACATGTTTCCTTGATACTGGGACACTTGTTGTAACTCTATTTCCAAACATTAACTTGTCCCTTTTTGATCCAAACTTAACCGAGGCAATAAAATCCAATTCCAAATCTTTGACATACCAGCGGTTATCTTACCCATGTTATAATTAATATTAGACATCAAAGGGCCCGTTCTCAGCACGAGCCCACTATATATTTTTTTTTTGTCTTAATTTATGTGATACAAATATAATTTAAATAATCAATCATTAAAATAATTTAAATTTTTAATTATTGTGATTTATAATACTTTTTTTTTTAATTTCAATTTAAGTGACATTGATATAAGTTCAAGAGTCGATCAAATATTTTATATCTTTTATATTTTCAAGTGTTAAATATGTGATTTATAATGCTTTTAGCAGAATTTTTCAATAAGATATTAATACTATCTCCACCCCAGTTTTCGTGTTTCCTCATTTTTAAATAATATATGTTACTTTATATCTTTCTCTGTCCCATCATAATTTTTGTGGCACTAATATAAATTTCGATAGTCAAACAAATATTTTATGTTAGACATATCATTTTTTTGTATATTTTATCTCTTTTATAAAATATTATTAATTTTTTAATCCTTAGATGACCATGAAAATTAATTAGGGTGATATAATAAAATCACAATTGAAACAACGAAGCAGACATGTCTTAAATGACTTATAACAAATAATTAGAAGTGATAAAATAAAATTATTATAAAAAATACTTGTGAAAATTTTTTACATAGTTTCATATAAGAAATCAAATTAATTTAAAACATCAAGAGTTAATTTATAGTTGTATGTCCAATTTATCTTTTTTTAAAATATTATTAATTGTTAATACTTAAATGACTTATAGTAATTAATAAGGAGTGATATAGTAAAATTACGATTGAAGTAGCTAAAGGAGGTAGCACAAAACATCAAGATTTAATTTATTATTTTATTTTTATTTTATTTTTTATTAAATATTATTAATTTTTTAATACTTAAATGACTTATACTAATTAATTAGAGATAATATAATAAAATTACGACTGAAGTAGCTGAAGCAGGCAACACAAGCAGGCATATCGAAGAGGTGCCTGCTTTTCCTCTCTTATTATTAATTAAAAACATAAATAACTTATAATAATTAATTAGGGGTGATATAATAAAATTATAGTTAAAGCAGAATGTCGACCTCCTGCCTGCTTCAGCTGCTCAAGAGAATGAGTTTAATTGGCACATAATACCACCACAGTAATGAGAATTAACTGTTGCAAATTAAGGTACGCAACATATTAAGTTTATTTGTGGTGCATAAAGAATTTGAAACCTAAGTCACAAATGTAACTTAAGTCACTTAATTTTAAAAAAAAAAACATAAAGCAACATAATGACAAATACACTTCATATGCAACAGAAAAACAATTTCAATATGAGCGATAATAATAATGTATTAAAATGCTCAAATGGGCTATCAACCCTCCACTCATTTAATATTAAAATAAGAGAATTCATCAATTTAATTGAAAGGAGACTATTATACGCAATGAAGGTGTGCTGTGAACTGAATATTCAATTAGTAAATCAATAATCTTTACTCCAGAGTCAATAGTGGTCTCAGATTTGAACTATAACTACTTCAGGGATATAAAGTATTACTGTTTAAACACAATAGTCAAGGTATTGACATAAGTTTTAATAACCAACATATTATGGTCATGTGTTATTCCTATTTTTCATGAGCGTTTTTGTGAATAAGTCAATTCTCATAGAAAACGGCCTACTTCTACACTCACATAGGTGAAATCTGTCAAGGGTAGTCCTCTAGTTTTGATACCCCACTCATACGAGATACAAAATTTCATTAAGAGTTTTTTAAACTCAATCTTCACAAATTATTTTAGGAACAAAATGCACTCACATCATAGGAGGGAATTAAAAAGTAGTGCATGCCACACCAAGTCATCATATGCAGGGGCGGATCTACGGTATCCGGTGGGGGTTCCTGGGAATCCCCACCCACTACTGCAAGGCTTATAATTATATTAGAAAAATTCTCAATGGGTTTAAAGATTAACAGGTAGGAACCCATGACAAAGTAATGGGATAGCTTAGTGGTAAGAGGGGCATACTTGAGATGCATTCCGTGTTGCTCTTGGTCATGAGTTTGAACCTCTGTGGAGGTTAAATTTTTTTGTTTAATTTTTTCAGCCTTATTTATTTTGTTGGGAACCCACAAGTTTGAAATCTTGGATCCATTCCTGATCATACGATTCGTTCTTCCCATTGAACCTGATTATAGGATCTCTCAATGGCGGACTCAGAATTTTCACCAAGTGGGTTCAATCTATAAAAAGTAAAAACACTAAGAAGCAAATAAAATAAAATTTAATAAACCAAAACATATTATTAAAATTCCATTCTACGAATTTTTATTTTTTAAAACCTATTCATAATACTCTCACAAGAGACACAGTATTAAATATTTTGTTTTCCACATAAGGCACCATGCATGTGGCATATCTTCTTTTTTGGTTAAGTTTTCAAAGGTTTTGGGATTTGAAGGGAAATAATGCAAATGGAGGATTATTTAGTAGGATTTTTTTAATTATAACAAAATAAAATTGGCCTATTTGGCTCTTTGATTTTAAAAAAAAAAGGGGATTGGGTATTATATTTAGTCCTTTTATATTTGAAGTTATATTATAATAATAAAAAAATCTAAAAAACAATGTTTTAGGTTAATTAAAGGAGAGAACGGACATGGGCATTAAACATCCAAAATAAATAAATAAGAGCTGCAGCTGGTTTGAACCCGCGACGTTGAGATTGACAAATTGAACACACTTTGCCACTAAATGTGATTTTTTGATGAAGTGGGTTGATATGAACCTACATGAACCTATGTGGGTCCTCCCTTAGGATCTCTAGTCTCGATTTCATCATATATGACTCATGTATTTTTATAGGCTTCATTCCCCTCCCCTTCCCCTCCTCGATGTGCTTCAGGCCTTTATCTTGCCAAGACCTTGGTTAGTTAGGGCTTTGAGCTGTAGGTGACAAAAGAGTTTTAAAATGAGGTGTATGTGATACAAATCTTAATAATTGAGTGGAGGTGACAATTACTTTATTATGGATTAAGAAAGTTGGATAAGTTTGAAAATAGCCCAGAAGTTTTTAAATTTACACTTTTATCCAAACGTATACCTAATATAATAGAAAACGAAGAAAAAAAACGCCTTTCTCTCTCTTCTCATTCATTGTTGTTTTCTCTCTCTTAGCTATTTTTGTTGTTCATTATTGTTGCTGCTTTATTCATCATCTTCTGCTTCATTATCATCATCTTTACTTCATTATCATCTTCATTTTCTTCTTGTTGATCATTGTTGTTGTTGTTGTTGTTATTACCTCTACTGTTGCTATTTGACCAATGTCACGACCCAAATGGCCATGAGTGGCACCCACACTGATCTTCTTATGGGAGAACCATCTAAATCAAACCATTAACCAATCACTTAGTCAATAGTAAAATGATATTTTCTTAAAACTATCTTAACAATAATAATCTGGAGTTAATCATCAGTAACGCGGAAACCAAACAATCTACTTAATGAAATTTCCAAGACTCAAAAGTCATCGTACAAGAACTACTAACAAAAATCATGTCTAAAGAGATATCCAAAAATAAAGTAAATAAAGAATGTTTCATTGCCCGAAAGATGGACAAGAACAAATAAGATAACCCATGGCATCCTGGAGACGGAGTGCTAATCCTTGGGTCAAGATCTGCTATCAAACTCTAAAGGTGAGATCATGTATGAGCCTATAGAACAATTCCTGCACTCAACAAAAGAAGAGTACAAGGTAGTATCAGTACAAACCACTATGTACTGATAGGTATCATAGGCCAGTTCAACTTAATAACATGTACACAATATAAATCAAATAACAAGTAGACAGACATAATCACATACTTCCTCTGTCCCATTTTATATGTCGCCATTTGACCAGGCACGGAGTTTAAGAAAAAAGGGAAGACTTGGTAAAGTTTACC
>JAPEIP010004481.1:0-11284 GCA_026120095.1 Capsicum chinense
TTGTCAGACTAGTATAGATGTTGAGAGTTGACTAATAAGTCGTATTTTGTTATCTTTCTGAAATTCTTTTATTCTTGGATGATGATTACTCTGTTGATATTTGAGGGTTATTTATGGAAACCCCGTTGATTCGTGTTGAATTGAATAAAAATGGCTCAAAAGGTTAGCTTGGGGCTACTCGTTGCCTCAAGCACCGTGTGATGCTCTGGGACCCATTTTTGGGGCGTTACATTTGAAAGAATGGAAACATTTCCTAAATGCCTTGTAGTCTCTCGAATAATAGTTCAGACGTCTCCGTACCATTCCGCAAGACTCAACTAGATATGGATTCACAGACACCCTAGGACACTTGAACCTTGTGCTTTGATGCCAAGTTTGTAACGCCCCAAAAATGGGTCCCAAGACGTCACATAGTGCTTAGGGTCACAGTGATTTCAAGCTAACCCTTCTACTGGCATACTTATAAGCAACTGAATAAAATACATAAATCTAAATAAAATCAGCGAAAACATAAAACTTCTCTGAACTTGATCAATACAAATCTAAATTTACAAGATTACAACTCTGCTTTTAGCAATAAAACTAAAATTAAATACATTAACACCACTGACTGTCTATGAAGCCTCTACTAGTACTGACTATAGGTAGCCAGGTCATGACTCCTAATTATCCCAACTCAATACGACTGAATAAATAAAATACAATACTTCTTAAGCTGTATAACTAACTCAAGCCCTTGAATCAAAAGGACTCATCACCTGCTGACTGAAAGTTGCGGACTGACTGAATATGGTATATGCGCTACAACTTGTACCTACATTATGAGACAATGTAGCACATAGACATATATGTAGATTAGTTAAATAATATCATCAATCTTTATAGAAATCATGTGTGCTGATATAAATGACTCACATAGCTTAAGCAAAAACTGAAATCTAAATCTCGTAAATCATGAATAAGGAAGCATGTAGTATAAATCTCATGAGTCATTACACCCTATTCTAAAATTTATATCCTCTTCTTGTTCTCAAATCTTGTCAACTGGATGAAATCTTAAAATAATAACTTTCAAAATATATGCTAAGACTTTAAATCTATAAACTATTTAAAGAGTAGGGATCTTCTTTGGGAGGTTCTTCTAACTGATATAAACCATGTGAGCTGACATGGAATCCAATGTCTTACCCATGTTGGTAAGAGTTGTTCTACCCTTTCCATCAAAATAGAACCTTAACTTTAGTGATCACCATCTCTGCCTCGGGCCCATAAATCTCAATCCTACAGTAGCACATAGTTCTGGGGCATGAGACCTTGGAATAATACCCAACTCGGTGCTAAATACTATTCCATACTTTGGCTCAGAACTTTTAGAAAATCCACCTTAAAATAGCATAAGGGTTTATAATAAAAACCAATTACACTTCTCTTTGTTATAAATTATGAACTATATGAATAATGTGGTTTCCTTATCTTAACTTAGGATCAAAAGATCAAATCTTGCTTATCAAAGCATGCTAAAAATATAAGCTTCTTGAAATATCAAAACTCAATCATAGGGATTACAGCTCATGCTTCAAACTCATGTCAAAACATCTCAATATTCATGCTTGATAACATAAACATTCAAAAATCATATTAAAATCGGAAAATTTCAACAATGCTCATGAAAATATAAACTAACTTATGAAATTTATCTTCAACAGCTCTCAAAAACTCAAGATCTTGTAAATAGTGATAATGGGTATGAATCCCAATTTAGAACTCATATATAAATATTCAAAATCATAGAAAAACATCCAACTCAATATGCTTCTTGAAAAAACTTCAACACCATCAAAATATTAAGGTCAAGAATCTCAATATCATACTTAAACTCACTTTCGAAAATCTGAAAAATTGTGTTACACGCATAAATACATGAAAATAATCATGCCATTCAATATCCAATCACTTGTAAACTCATAATCTTCAAACAATATAATTGGGCATAAATCCTAACTTAACTTTCATGGAAATCATATTAAAATTCAGAAATTCATAACTTAAAATAAGTTTTGGGCACAAGAACACAAGGATTGTTCTTGTTCAAACCCCACATGCCTTAATTGACTTGATTGATGAAGAAAGCTAGAATCTTGGAGCTTGGGTGATGAACTTGAATGTTCTCTTGATATCATTCTTGAAGTTCATAGATTAGAAACCCTAAATTCTTGATCTTTTTGTTAAAGAGAAGAAAATGGAATTGATGATTCTTGAGGGAATCGATTAGGGTTGTTCTTGAGGGAAAAAATAAAGAATTGGGGCAAATAATGCCCCATTTGAAGCCTTAGGTTGTGTTTTTACGACCTGGGTTGAGGTGGGAAAAGACCCCATTTCCCCTTATTACTTTAAAGTAGAAATTCGTAACTTTTTGCGCTAAAGGGCAAAATTGGGATGCGGGTTACGAATTTCTGCTTTAAAGTAATAAGGGGAAATGGGGTCTTTTCCCACCTCAACCCAGGTCGTAAAAACACAACCTAAGGCTAATTCAATTCTTTACAATTAGGTATGTTTTGGGATGGAAAATTATATGTATATAAAATGTTATACACATTTAAAGTAGACACTTATAGGATTGAATGCAAAATTTTGGTTGAATCTAATGTTCTTAGCTCCACTTATCTCTAAGTGACTTCTATGAACATCATTCACCTTATAAGGACTTCACATACTTAGGATTAAAGTCATGACATAAGAATTTGAATTATGTATCAAGAGTACGACAATTACACCTTCATCGCGACGCATTGAAATCACGTTAAGCTACTGAAAAAGGACGTGTGCGAATTTATACTCTGGCGAGACGCGGTGCTATCGCGTTGCGCCACTGGAAATTGACAATTGGGAATTTGAACCTCTCTACGATGCACTAATATTTTAAAGGTCCACTGGAATATGACAATTGCCATTCTGGCATCCACCGCGATGTGGTGAGTGCCCAGGTTGAACACTGCATTACTAACAATGCTCTAACTTCTTCACCGAGTGTCAAATTTGGGCAAATTTGTTATCGATGGAAATATTATTCAATTTCCCACACAATGGAAGGTCTAAATCTAGAAAATTTCATATGAAATAAAGGTTATTCATTTTTTAAGCACACTCTTAACATTCTAGGAACGAATTTTAAGCTAGAAAAAATACGGGGTGTTACAACTAAGGGTTCATCTCATGCCTTGGTGGGCTTGAGGTGCCGGTCACGTCCAGGGACCCATTTCAGATCATAACAGTTTATTACTTTTCCATATTGCAATTTCCATAATTTTGGATCTGGAAGTGATGAAGCAGAGAGTTTTTTTGGAGTTAAATCAGGTATGAGCTTTGATGGAGTGCCTCGATGTTGGGAGTAATGACAAAATTCATAATATATGACTCACCTAATGATCTTACTCAACATAGTACGATATCGTTGGTGTTAGCCCACAAGTTGATGACAAGAATACTAAAATTCAAAAAAGTTAGATTAGTAGGAATTAAGAGTATGTACCCCTTTCATTTATCAAGTGTATTCCCCATTCATTATACATTTAGTTATGAAGTGTTTCACCCTTGGCGTTTTGATGATCCAAAATGAACCTGATCGATGGCTTAGTCAGTATCTATGGGACCTGGTCCTATATGAAATTGCTCTCTGAAGATGACTTATTGACTATAGCTAGAATTTGTACTTTCCTATAGAAAGTTGGTAGCGCGATAGTAGAGGTGTTGAACTTCGACCAACGAAAGAAATTCTAGGTTTTGTTGTTTAATTTAAAAGGATCATCTACATTCAACAGAACTTAGTTTTTCCAATAGCAAGATTTTCTCTCCATAGAAAAAGTTATTTCTTTGAATACAGCTCAAACATTATCAAGAGAATTGACCATGTGCTTATTTTAGTCTTGGTGTGTATTGAGTCATGTTTTTTCTTTTATATTGTAAATCTACTTCTGATTATAATGGATAGTGCGTAGCTTGTCCAAATCTTAATTAGAGTTAAAATAGTTAGAGTTAATTATTTCAGTCATTTGTAAGTTGTTTAAGCAAGTTTTACCATCGTGTGTGGTGTTAAATCCTAGGTAGAGTTACCTAGGATCAGTGGCTAGAGTTAGACAGTTGTAAGTGTGGTAGAGTTATAACATTTATCTTGTAATAGAGTTACTACGAGAGTTTGTGATTATAGGAGTTTGTAATCACTTGGTTGCCTAAAAATTAGTGGAGCTTTGGGAAATATTGTGAGGCAGGTTGTGGGTTTTTTCCCCTTGAGTAAGAGTATAGCATTATCCTTGTTTCTATTTATATTTTACTGCATCTATTTTTCAGGGACCTGATCCTGATGTATTTGGTGGACTCATACATTTTATCACGAAGAAACCAGATTTTCTTTTCTGATAGAAAATAACTTGATTGACTGATGGTTGCATGTTTATGGTTTTCTTCTGAAATATTAGAATAAAGAATGAAAAGAGAAATTATTGGAAAAGGGACTTTTTTAGCGAAAAATTTGCTTCAAAGGCCAAATTCTTTTATTGCTATCTTTGATGTTAGTTTACAAGTCGATGACGTGACTAGTATAGTAAGGAAAAGGTTCAGACTTAGTTACTCATGCCGAAAATCTGCTTTTTGGGTCAATTTTGAAAGAAAATGGCGTATGTTAATAGGCAAGATGCTACTCTTTTTGTAAACCCTCCACTTTTTTCTGTCATTTAAACGTGACTTAAAGGCAATTGCAACTCTTCGTTTAATTATTCCTTGTAACATTTTTGTTTTTATGTTCAATAAAATGAATTTTCTTAGCAAAAAGAAAAGGAAAGAGTTGAGGGGAACTAGCTCTGTTAAAACTACTACTTCAAAAATGTTATGAGCTCAATTGTTGAGAACTCTCATTTAATGAGTATCCTAAATAATATGCTTGAAAGACGACTCGAACTTGTGTGTACTTTTTAAGCATTTGCTTTAACAGAACTTTTAGTACTCCTTGAGCTAGTCCGCTGTTGATTTCCTACACAGTATGATGTACAAGGCCTGTATCTAATAGCTCAAAAGAGTCCAACCAGTGTATATGGAATCAGATAACTCTAGGAGCAACAAAATAATACATACAAGAATCAAGAATGAGTGGTTCATTGTATTTTAGAAGTAGGATGTCGCTTTGTTAATACAAACTTGGGTAGCGATAAAAATCTATTCTGAACACAGCGCCATATTACTCAATAAATAGTTAGGCTGAAATTATTACTACGTATTATATAGCAAGCAGTAATAGAAGTTGGGCTACGATATCTATAAGAACAACTTTAAATAAATGAAAACAATTCATCCTTAGGCTCAAATTTAGAAAAAAAAAATATGTTTTTATTCATAGAGTAACAAACACTTTGGAAAAAATCACAATCTATGAAAGATGAAGGCTTATATTTGCATCACTAGCGACATATTAGACTTGAATCTTGCAATTTTCAAAAATGAAGGATAAAGGCTAAGAGTTTTAAAGATAGAGGTAATACATGGATATATAAAACGTGATCTTATGAAGGATAAGGATTAAGTTGAATACCTGGAAGTTACACACTATTATCTTTTCTTGTGCCTTTTCATTCACGTAACATTTTTGTGTTCAAATTTTACAACCATCCTCAAAAACCATACCGGATAGTGAGTTCACAACATTATGTACATTATGGACAATCTAATAACCAGACCACAGCCGTAACCCATGAGAACCGCTTGCCAACTTATCAAATATCTTTCTTCTTCTTCATCTAGCTCAACTGGAGTTGTTGTTTGTGGTACCCCATCATCGCCACTACTATATTTTGAGAGTACCAATCCACATAACCCATCATTATCTTGGTATGACCTGTTGTCAGGCATATGAAATTGATTTCCTATGGGGATGCATCCAACAACATGATTATGAGAGAGATTTAACACTTCAAGTGATGTGAGAGATACAAGTTGTTGTAGAATTTCACCGCCTATTTTGTAGGATGAGAGATCCAACGGTTCAAGTACGAAAAATTGGTGCAATGATTCTGGTATGTGACCTTCCAAGCAATTATGAGATAGGTCCAGCGTACGGAGTCCAACGATATCTCCAAGTTCCTTGAGATTGATAATTATGTTTGTGGTCAAAACTCAAGGAAATTCAAGATCCAGTCCCTTCATTGTCAGTATCAAAGTATTCCCGTAAAAATCAAAATATGTATTTGCAAAAAAATCTCGGATTCCACTGTTCTCACCAATGATTTTCATGGCTTAAAAATTCTCAAAAAGGCTCACTGGTAAATTTCCACTAAATTCATTGGATGAGAGATCTATTACTCGAATTTTAGCAAACAAGTTGTCTGTCCTTGTATCCCTTATAGGGCCATGCAACTTATTTGATCTCTCAAGTTTAAAATCTGCAATTTAGATAGGGCTTCCAACCATTTTGGAAATGTGTCACTCAACTCTTTGTTACCTAAATCAAGAACTTCTAAATTTTTACAATTGATCAAAAATTGTGGAACTTTCTCATGTGGCTCCTTTACTAAAAGGTATTACTCGTCCCACAAAGACAATTATTGCTTAAATATAATATCAAAATTGTGCTCATCTTACCCAAACATTGTGGGATTGTTCCCTCCACATTATTGCTTCCAAAATCTAGCAGTTACAGTCTTTTTAGATTGCAGACGGTTGAAGGAATTTGTCCTTGGAAATTATTTTGGGAAAGGATGAGAGCTTTTAGGTCTTGCTGGTTTATGAGTGAATTTGGAATAGGACCTTGCAACTGATTTTGTTTTACAGAAACAACAACCGACGTATTGAACTTGAACTCCTGAATTTTGCCACTGAAAGAGTTATTGCTCAAGTTTAAGCAAGATAGTGATGGGAGGCAGAATATCCAGGTAGGTATAGTCCCATTCAAGTTGAAGTTGTTTGATGACAAGATGAGTCTTTGTAGGTTTTGGAGTCCACTTACATTGGATGGAATTGGACAGGTTAGGGAATTGTATGATAAATAAAGGTATTCCAGGTTGGAAAGGTGGAAAACTCTTTCGGGCAATACCCCATGTAATTGTGCATGTGCAAGCCATAGAGTTGTTAAATAAGAAGAAAAATTCATAGGAGTGGTGGAAGAGATGTTCACAAAGAAAAGGTAAAGCACACTTAATTAGGTCAAGTTCTTAAGGAGCAGTTTAAAATTGTAAGGCCCAAGTGTAAGCCTATATGGATCATAGTCCATATACGAAGAAAGGTCAGAGGTTTCTGCTGGGATTAGACCTGTAAAACCTAAAACCAACATATCAAGATGCGTCATGCTAAATAACTCACCAAATTTAGGTGAAATGGGCGATCCATAAAAATCATTAGCAGCCAAATCAAGCCGTTTGAGATTGGAGAGCTGAAACAGGCTACTTTTGGAATGAAATTTTCCTTGAAGTCCGCTGCAATAGAGTTCAAGCTCAATTACTTGTCCCTTCATTTCCTCACAATAAACTCCATCCAATGAGCAACAATATGTGCTCTTATTCCATGAAAGAGTTCTTGAAATGTAACAATAATGAGAAACATTAGGATTAATGGTAAACATATGCTTGAATTGTAGAAGAGCATGAGGTTAATCCTTGGGGTACAAATGAGGCAAGGATGAGGAGAAAGTAAGTTGACAAAGAAAGGGATATAACATAATAAATAAAAGTTTTACAAAACCCATTGCTGGACTAAAATGATCAAAACTAATTAAGTTGGTAGAAAAGAAATCAAGAAATTTTTGCTTTGTGTCTCTATTCAATAATATTGATGAGGTATATATAGTAGAAATTAAGCAAAGAAAAAATCTACTACTATTTCTTTGGAGTAAGCAATTACACAAAGGTAACCAAGTCATTTTCAGTCAAATTTAACATATAAACAGAATGAAAATTACACCCAAGAGTCCATAAATCATATAACAGATCAATGAGACAATAAAAATAGTCTATTCTATTCATGTCCAAGAGACTAACATAATAAGGCTAAGGAAGTATCAAGGTTAAACTATCCTATTCATGTCCAAATTCATAAATCTCAATACTATACCGTATATCCCAGGCTAATAAGTACAAATTCATAAATATTAATACTATACCATATATCCCAGGCTAATATGTGAATAAAAGGCGAAAGAAAGGTAGATAACAATATACAAGGCCAAGGAATAAATATACAATATGAACAAATGAAGGAGGGATATACAGTAGTACCATAGTTGCGTATAGCTAGATATGTTTATACGTATAGTTATGAGGTCAACTCAAAGCATAACCTAAATCATCATTTCCTCATTTTAAAACCTCATGATAATCTGATAAGAATTTAATACTCTCATAATCAGGGTTTCTAACCCACATGGCAAGACATAAATTAATCATGTATAATAATACAATCGAAAGATAAAAAAAGGATAGAAACATACCTCAAATTTCGATACTGAATCAATGACCAATATGTTATAAGCTAGCCATAATAATGATCAAAATAATGATAATAACAAATCAACAACAACACGAGTAACCGATTATTCTAGACAACCAAACACCTAGACGAGCCTATGCGTACCCCCACCTCCCCAGACTCAGAAGGTTCAATCAATATACAACAATACAACGCATATTCATCACCTATATCTTTGCAACCATCCCATACCGGCTGATAGACATAGGCGCATACTGGTGATAAGCGATGCGCATGTAAGAATGAATGCAAGGTACATAATCAACATCACAATCTCATCATCGTAACCATCATCATCATCTTAATCAACCTCCGGCCTTGTTGGGTATCAATATATCATCACAATATCCTCCGAACTCAAACCAAGTTATCACGAACCAAATGGCCATGAGTGGCACCCACACTAACCTTCTTGTAGGAGAACCATCTAAATCAAACCATTACTCAATCACTTATTCAGTATTAAAATAAGATTTTAGTAAAACCATCTTAACAATAATAATCTGGAGTTAATCATCAGTAACGCGGAAACCAAACAATCTACTTATTGAAATTTCCAAGACCCAAAAGTCATCGTATAAGAACTACTAACAAATATCATGTCTAAAGATACATCCAAAAATAAAGTAAATAAAGAATATTTCATTGCCCGAGAGATAGACAAGAACAATAAGATGACCCATGGCATCTTGGAGACAGAGTGCTCACCCTTGGATCAAAATCTGCTATCAAACTCTAGAGGTGAGATCATGTATGAGCCTCTAGAATAATTTCTGCACTCAACAAAAAAAGAGTACAAGGTAGTATCAGTACAAACCACTATGTACTGGTAGGTATCATAGGTCAACTCAACTTAATAATATGTACACAACATAAGTCAGATAACAATTAGATAGGCTTCATCACATAGCAAATACTCAATGAATAAACAATATAGCAATAACAGGTCAAACAGTACTCACAAACAAGTCACATAACCATCAAGAGTATCAATCATACTGTAAACATCCACTAAATCAACACAAGTATGTACACACATGCTATGGGACTTATTTTTGACCAAATAGTCAAGACCTACAGGGAACAATCTATGTTCATGTACCATACCGGCGTGGTACTCGAACCAACATAAATATAAATGTACCGGCGTGGTACCCGATCCAACATAAATATAAATATACCGGCGTGGTACCTGATCCAGCATAAATATAAGCGTACCAACGTGGTACCCGATCCAACATAAATATAAACGTACCGGCGTGGTACCCGATCCAACATAAATATAAACGTACCGGCATGGTACCCGATCCAAAATAAACATAAACAAGTATTATCAATTTCAATTTACATAATCTCATAACATACCACAATTTCCCAAGTTTACAAGTACACTTAAAGTTATAAGACAATTACATCAAGTAAATTTTCTATAAACATTTATACATGAATCAACAATCCAAACATCAACAATTTCAAGCATGTCCAAATATCAATCCACAAGTATCCAATTTAGGAGCATACACATAATTAAGTCCAGTCTAAACTCCAATTAAACCATAACCTACCTCAATCGAAGAAATCAAATACAAGCAACCTTGCAACAGTCTTGCCCTTCCATAAAACTTTGGAATGATCCAAATCTGTGTAATATATAATTCACATAAGAATACGAATCTAATAACCCCATTTTTATAAATTCTTACTCTAAAAATTCTAGACCTAAACCTCAATTTCTTAACCCCAAATTATAAAGGAAATATACCATTACAATTAAAAATAATAAACTATACCGGTGGTGTTCAAAGTAACCTAAAAGCAGCCACCTACTATTAATGTCCGTGATTGGCTCATCATAGCCCTAATATATTGTTTCTCGTCCATTCTAGGGAAGGAATAATGGACAATATTAATAAAACCAATCAATTGCTCCCTCACAAGTCACTCACAGTGACTATAATTAAGATATAACAATATTATTAAACAAATAACTTCACTATGTCATTATCTTTCTCCCCCTTTCCTTTTCTTTACACTTTTCACCCATTTGGCACAATTTCTGATACTACTTCCTTATTAAGATTTCATCCCACAGTATATTGATATGTTAATAAACATATATATCCCCAGATACCTAAAAACAAGCATAATACCATGCATATACTTAATTGAATTAACCTTACCTGAAGATGGTGTTCTCGGATACTGCAACTGTTCTCGCCTCTTTTTTTCTTTCTTTTTTCTCAGTTTTTGCTTATCCTCCAAAGGAATTAAACCTTGGTAACAGAAAGTCCTTTCACATAATATCCAATAGTAAAAGAATTGTGGTTTTAACCCATTAAATTATTAATTATCCTAATTATTTAAAATACCTTAAACTTTTAATAAATACTCAAAATATATTCAGAATCCCATAGAAATAAATCAAATATGTGACTAAAAAGTATATTTCGGACCTATTAAAAATATTATGACACTCATCCTAGGTCATCTCAATCAAAAATTAACTATTATTGGGTTTAACTTTATTAAACTCAAGGATTCAATTAATGGCTTAAATTACTTTTGAATAACTCAAAAATCAATATTACCCATCCCATGAATCATGAACCACGTATACAAATTATGGGGAAAGCAAAAATACAAAAGACCAATAAGATTCACGAAACGACTAGGAGGGTCGTTACACGTGTACATATATATCATCACAACAGTATCCTCCAAACTCGAACCGGGTATATACATCATCACAACAGTATCCTTCGGACTCGAATCGAATATTTAT
>JAPEIP010004482.1:0-16987 GCA_026120095.1 Capsicum chinense
TGTTATCGCTTTCTCTTTCATGTGGAACTAAAACCCACAACTAGGGTTATGGGATCTATGATTATTCCTCCATGGATTTAATAGTTGGCTAGGGTTTGAGTGATTGTGGGAACATCTTGATAATTCTTTTGTATTAATTATTTTCTGTTGGTTGCAACCAATAGATCTTACCTTATGTTGATTTGCTCAAACTGAGAAATAAACTAAAGGTAGTAAATTATCAACGAGGATTTGGGAAGGTTAAGTTCCCATCTAATGATTAATGTTGTAAAAAGATTGAACAACTTGAGATAAAATCAGTATGAATAGAATGATTTCCTAAGTTCGAAAGAATTAGGGAGTTCAACATCTAAGTAGGTTGAGAAACACTTAGATGGACTGTCGAAACTGATAATTTGGTGTCTCCCATAAGTCATGAGAACCCAATACTGTTGTCATTGTTCATTGGGGATTAATAATCATAGTGATCACAAACCTAGTTTTTCTTTATCATTGATTTGAACTATTGAAATTTTGGCTTTGAATTCTGAAGCAAGTTACAACTTTAACATTTGTTTGATCATTGAAAATCCCCATTTTATCTTTTTGTATTATTTGTCTAAATTTAACTTGTAGCTTTAGTTTCAAATTAGTTTAATCGCCACTAACATTGTTCCTTGTGGATTCGAACCCGACTCTAAGGTTGGGTAAATATATTGATGACAACTGCCTTACATTATAAAAAATGGAGTCGTTGCCGGGGAACAATTTGGCGTACTGAGTTGGTTTTAAATTTTAGTTTACTTTCTTGAATTCAGACTTGTAAATATTTGTTAAGCTTATTTTTTTTATTATTTTCTTTTATTTTTATTTTTCTCACACCTTTCTTGAGATGTCAGCCTAGGTAGATGGTTTTTTTGAGTGATGATGATTCTTGTTATTATTGTGGGGGGCCATATTTTAAGGCTTGCTGTCCAGATTTATTTGGTGGTGCATGGACTGGACTTTCACAATATGATGCGGATACTGTCCTACTTACTATAACTTGGTATTTGGCTTGTGGTCAAAGTGATCATACTGAAGATATGTGTGCTGTCATGATTCAAGCAAACAAATTGATAAAATGAATTTTAGAGAATCAAGAACAATTATGGGCAGAGCTAAAGGAGTTACCACTCCCACCATGTTTACAGTTGCTAAACAAAGAAGAATATGAGGAGGACATCCAATTTGAGGAGAAAACTGAAGAATCATAACCACTCGATTGTCATCTTGATCTTGAGACTGACATTGAGAAGGTGAATAAAAGTTAGTGTGTAGTAGATAGTGTAAATTTTGAAGTAGAATTAGTTAGGCCTTACTCGAATTATTTTTCCACATTGTGTTTAGATGATATCTTGTATGTGAAATCATGTAAAATGGTGGAAGATCGTGAAGATGTGGAACAAATCAGACAATTTACTGTACAATTCCATTTGGGTCATTGTACGATTCCATTTGTGTTTAGATAATATCTCATCGTCTGCACAATTCCATTTGGTTCATTATAGATAGGATGACCAAATCAGCTCACTTCTTACCAGTTCATACCTCTTATTCAGCTGGTGACTACACCAAACTCTTTGTCAGAGAGTTGGTCTGGTTGAATGGTGTCACAATATCTATTATCTCAGATAGAGGTACCCAGTTTACCTCTTATTTTTGGAAAGCCTTCCAAAAGTGTCTTGGTACCCAAGTTTACCTCAGTACAACCTTTCACCCTCAGACAGATAGTCAAGCAGAAAAGACCATTCAGACTTTGAAAGATATATTAGGGGCGTGTGTCATTGACTTTAAGCAGAGTTAGGACGACCACTTGTCTTTGAATGAGTTCACATATAATAACAGTTATCATTCTAGCATTCAGATGGCTCCGTTTGAGGTGATCTATAGGAGGAGATGTAGAAATCCCATTGGTTGGTTTGATGTAAGTGAGGTCATAGTGTAAGGCATGACTTTGTATTTGATGCCTTAGAAAAAGTTCAGTTGATCAGGAAAAGGCTCAAGATAGCTCAGAGCTGATAGAAATCGTATGAAAATGTGCAAAGAAAGGATCTCGAGTTTTAGATTGATGACTATGATTATTTGAAAATATCTCCTATGAAAGGAATGAAGAGATTTAGAAATAATGGGAAACTCAGTCCCTGATATGTCGGTCCTTACTAAATTCTCAACCGTTTTGGTAAGGGGAGTTTCCTTTAGACTTAGCTTCAATGCACCCAGTGTTTTATGTCTCCTTTCTAAAGAAGTGCATTGGTGACCCAAAAGTTTTAGTCCCTATAGAGGGAATTGATGTCCAGAATAGCCTCTCTTATGAGGAAATACCAGTCGAAATTATCGATTTTCAGGTTCGTAGACTAAGGAATAAAAATGTTCCACTAGTCAAAGTTCTTTGGCAGAATTAGTCCGTTGAGGGAGCTACTTGGGAAGCAAAAGAAGATATGCAGACCATGTATCCTCACTTCATATCCGTAAACTCAGACTCAGCTCAAGGTAATATTTTTTCTTGAATTTACTCAGTTCTATGCACAGATTTACTTGACAACTTTGTATCAGTTCAGTTACATAGCATTCTCATATCATGCATACCTCCATAAAGCAGCTCAGTCATGTGTCATGTTTTTAGAACTAAGTCATCCTTCAGTTACGTATGTTTAGTATGATAGCTCAGTATATTAGTACTTTTAGTCATGTAATCATGCTTTAGTTGTGCATGTTCAGTATATATAAATTAAGTTTATCAGTATTCTCAGCTTAGTCAGTCTTATTTGAGGATGAATGTTCCCAAGGGGGAGATATCGTAAGACTCCACAAAATCCTAATCTTAACTTAGTCTGTTATAGCTTGAAAAGAGGTCCAAGACTTAGAAATTTAAGTGAAGTGTCTATACTTAGAATTTATTTTAGCCTTCATACATTAGCAATCCAATTTTACGTCCCTTATGATATTAAAACGTCGATCCTTGATTTGAATCATGATCAGATGTGTCAATAGGTCACTCCACGTGAGTTTCAGATTTTTTGAACCTCGTTTGTATCATATTTAGGTGGCCATAACAGTGAGTCGACATGATCTTGATACGTCGCTTTCCCATCACGTCGACTAGTAATTTTTCCCCAGCTTTCAGTGCAATTCAAGTGAACTAATGCAAACTTGATGCGGTGCGATGGTCATCACGTTGATACCATCGACGCAGAGCATCGGTAGGCGCATCGTTGGGCACTCTTTTCAGTAATTAAATCAGCATCCAGAGGGGTATTTAGGATATTTTATCCACTTCTATTCAGCCCCAAAACATGAGATTAAACCCCTCAATAGGAAAAATACTCTCATTATTCACTAAGATCCTCTCAAGAACAAACCCTAGTCTATCATGTCAAGATCAAGATTCAAGAAATTCACCATCAATCCTCACGAATTCAAGTAGCAAGGTATGTTAGGTGTTCATCCAAGGGTTTCCTTCCACCCTTGGATTTCAAGAACTCTTTTTAGATTACAAGTTGATTTCTTTCACGAATTTCATGTTGATGTAGTTGGGTTTATAATCCATGATTAATTACAAGTTTCTTGAGAAACAAATAGCATGTATGTGTGGTTATAAGGTTTTATATTTAAAGCCCTTGAATTTGTGAGTTTGGGATTTTAATCAAGATACTTGCATGTTATAGTATTGTCATGTGTATAAATTATGCTCCCCAAGTGTTTGATGAATTGGTCATGTGAGTTGAATAATGAAATCATATCATGTTAGCATGTATACAAGTTCATTCCATGCAAATGTTTGCTAAAATGCCTCAATGAATGAATTATGATAAAGTGTCTAGTTATCATGCTTTCAAGATTGTGCTATATTTTACATTTTACACAATCGAGTCCTGTGGATATTTAATACCCGAAAATCTAGCTGTTTATCTAGATTTATGGTAGTTTTAGAATAGTCTCAGTGATCTTACGTACAGTAGTACTCAGTCAGATAATAGAACTTAGTATATTTAACCATTTAATTAAACTCAATGTATTCTGTTATTCAGTCAGTTATCAGAACTCAGTTAACTCAGTCCATCTCAGATATATAGCAGGATCAGTAATAGTTTAGTCAAGCCTAGTACAGTCTAGAAATCAGTTTAGTATCTACTCAATTGGGAGTAGGAATCAGCACTGAGTGAACCCATGGATGCGGGCCTTCCTGTCAGTAAAGGGTTTGACCCTTAGTAGCAGTCCCTGCATTACAGAACTACGTACTCAGCGTAGGTTGAGATATTTTTATGCCAGTCTAGGGTTGATACATCTCGTACGAGTTTTCCTGCCCGCGAGGGTTGATGAAAGGGCTTCCTGTCAGAGAGGGTTAACTCATAGCCATTGTTAGTATCCCTTGGCAAGTTGCTAACACCCTTCTAACTGGGGTCACATATTA
Source organism: Capsicum chinense (assembly GCA_026120095.1). NCBI lineage: Eukaryota > Viridiplantae > Streptophyta > Magnoliopsida > Solanales > Solanaceae > Capsicum > Capsicum chinense. Next base: position 4,433 of record JAPEIP010004482.1, read on the forward strand.
GACCCCAACTCAGTTCATAATCGGGGTATGTTGGTTAGATGAACACTTTTACAATTTTAGTTTTAGACTCAGTATAAAACCTCAGTTTAGTTTTAGAATCAGGATACCAGATACAGTCACCCAACTTAGTATATAACTCAGTTTAGTTCTACAGAATCAGGACTGTCTCACTCAATTAACAGTAGTATAGTATCAATAAACTCAACTATCAATTATTTAGCTTAGTTCAGTGTCCCGAAGCAGCAAGGTGCCACTTCCAGTGCCACTAGTGGGCAACGCCCAAATAGGCATTATGCACTTCAGTCTCGACCGAATTAGAAAAGTTCTCCTGATGTGGTCACTGATATGTTACAAGTTAATCATTTGCACATTTATGCTTTGATAGATCCAGGAGCTTCTTTCTCCTTTGTAACTCCTTTTATATCTGTTGACTTTAGAGTTAGTCCCAAAATCCTAGCATAGTCCTTCTTAGTCTCTACCCCAGTGGGTAAATCTATCATAGCCCGACGGGTATATAGGAACTGTCCGATTATGGAATCTTAGAAAGTCACTTCAACAGACTTAGTAGAATTAGAGATGACTGGTTTTGATGTCATCCTTTGCATAGATTGGCTTCATTCATGCTATGCTTCAGCTTACTGCAGAAATAGAGTTATCCTTTTTTAGTTTTTGAATTAACCTGTCCTTAAGTGGAGGGGTAGTACTTCAGTACTTAAAGGTCAGCTTATTTCCTACCTTAGGGCGAGGAAAATGATATCAAAGGGATATTCTTATGTAAGACCCCACAAAATCATAAGCTTAATTCAGTCCTTTAGGTTTGCCAAGGGGTCCCAGACTAAGAATATTTTTTCTAAGTACTTAGACTTAGTGGAATTTTAACCTACAAAGGTTTGAAATTTTATTTCATGACCTTTACAATCATTAAATATTGATGTTTAGGTTGATATATGATCAGGAATGTCCATAGGTGTTTTTGAACAAGTTTTGAATTTTTTGGACTTCGTTTGAAGCCCTTTTGGAACCTTAAAATAGTGGATCAACATAATCTTGGCTCGTCGCGTCGACTATCGCATTGATTAATATTTTCCCAGCTACCAGCGTCTAATTCCAATGAATCGATGTGAACATGGATCGAGGCGTTGGCTATAGCGTCAATGCCATCAACACGCTGCGTCAACCTGTATATCGGTAACCCAATTTTCAGTCATTAAAAGACTGCGTTCTTGGGGGTATTTAGGTTTTTTTTCCTAGACTCTGCCCCTAAAACATGAAATTAAACTCCCTATAGATCAAATATAGTTATTCATTCTCCAATCAGCTCAAGAACAAAACCCTAGGTGCTTAAATTTCAAATCAAGAACTCAAGATTCAACCAAAAAGTTTTAGAAATTCTTCAACACAGGTATGTGAAGTGTTCATCCAAGGGTTCCTTACACCCTTGGAGTCCAAGAATCTTTTTTGAACTTCAAGTAATTGATTTTATGATTTCCATGGTTGGAATTAAAGTGTATCCATGATTGCTATTTGGATTAAGTTCCTAATTCATGATTATATATATGTATCTCATGTGAAATTGATCATTATATGTGTAGATTCATGTGAATCCATGATAAACCCTTGACTTGTGAAATTAGAGATGAATTATGATGCTCACGTGTTGTTCAATACTATTTGCATATACAATGCTCACCAAGTGCTTGATAAATTATCCATGTGAACTATTAAGAGAATGAAATCATGTCAAGTTAGATTATGTGCAAGTTATATTATGCAAGTGTTTGTCAAAATGCCCTAATGTATGAATGATGATCAAGTTCATAGTTTACATATTCATGTTATGCCATGTCTCTTAATTTTGCTATCGAGTCCTGGGGGTACTTGTACCCAACAATTTAGCCTAGAACCATGGTCAGTCATAGAACAATATCAGTCATGACATGATCAGTAGTACTCTCAGTCAATTACAGAACTCATGAAAACTCAGTAGAATCCATACTAGTCCATTTTAATTTAATATCCAGTTCAGACCTCGGTAAACTCAGTTAGCAAATAGAATTCAGTAGTATTCTATCAGTCAACAGAACACAGTGAACTCAGTTTAGTTTAGCTAAAGAGTAATCTTAATAACCGTTCAGTCCAGCCTAGTAGAGACTAGAAATTAGTTCAGTGTCAATTCAGTTGGGAGTAGGATTCAGCACCAAGTTAACCCAGGATGGAGGCATTCCTGTCAGCAGAGGGTTTGACCCTTAGTAGCAATCACTGCGTTATAGATCTACGTAGCTAGCGTAGGTTGAGGTATCTTCCTTCCAGATATTATGAGGGTTGATACTTCTTATTCGAGTTATCCTATCATCGAGGTTTGACAAAAGAGCTTCCTATCAGAGAGGGATAACTCACAGCTTATCCTTACCTGTAGTACGGTATTGATACCCTTCTAATTAGGGTTATAGGTTGGAACCCAAATAAGTTAGAGAAAGGGCCTGTCAGTTTGATAATTACCTCCCATAGTCTTAGTCTCAGTATAGAACTCAGTTCAGTTCTACAAATCCAGGACTATTAGACATGGTCACTCAGCTTAGTGCAGAACTCATTATGGTTCCACAGTACTCAAAACTGTCAGATATAGTCATTCAAATAATCAATAATTTAATATTCATAAACCAGATATTGGTTATCAGTACTCTGATTCAGTACTCAGTATTAGCACGATCTCAGTTACAGTCTATGTGTCCATACATGTACTCTTACTCAGTCATACTCATGTTATTCATTTATTATTGTTTATGCACATGAACCTATGCATATCAGCCTACCTCACTGAGCATAGTAGTATATTCAAAGTACTGACACACTTTTTTCTTTACTCTATGATGTCTTATATTATAGGTTTAGACGCACGAGCCCTAGAGTACCCTTAGCAGTTCAGATTCTCAGCTTTCAGAGTAGTAATAAATCCTTATAGTTTGAGGCATGCTTATTATTTATAGTACTTCAGTTGTATTTCAGTAAATGGAGTTAGTTGGGGGCTTGTCCCATCAACTCCATAGTTCAGACAGTTAGAGGCTTTTTCAGACTAGAGTATTTTCAAACAGTTGTTTAGTTTTTTAGTACTTAGATTCAGTTTTGGTATTTTGATACTGTATTTCATATTTATTTATATTTTTGAACCTTATGTCATATATTTCTGCCTATTTCCGCATAATTACAGTATTTATTACTCAGTTATTACAGCAGGTACCAGTCATGGGTTAGCTTATGGTCCTTCAGGATTGTGAGCACCGTGTAACATCCGGGGTATAGACTCGGGGCGTTACAGTTTATCATCTCATTCAAGTTAAAGACTAGTTCAAAGACCCCTAATCTTGAGTCAGTTCTAGTAGCATGTGAATTTCCAGATGTATTTCTCGAAGATCTTTCAAGAGTTCCTTCCGAGTGGGAAATTAACTTTGGAATAAACCTTTTTCTAGATACGCGGACTATCTTTATCCTGCCATACAGAATGGCCCTAGAATAACTCAAAGAGTTAAAAAAATAGTTGAAGGATCTCCTAGATAAAGGATTCATCAGACCCAGCATATCCTCTTGGGGTGCACCAATTCTATTCATGCGTAAGAAAAATAATTCTCTCAGAATATGTATAGGCTATCAGAAGATAAATAAAGTCATGGTCAATAACAAGTATCCACCTCCCAGAATTGATAACTTGTTTGACCAACTTTAGGGTGCCAGTTACTTTTCTAAGATAAACCTCAGATCAGACTATCATCAGCTCAGAGTCAGAGAATATGACATTCTGAAAATAGCTTTTAAAACTTGGTATGGTCACTTCAAAGTCCTAGTCATGTCATTTGGTCTTACCAATACTCTATCAACCTTTATAGACTTAATGAACCGCGTGTTCTAGCAGTACTTGGACATGTTTGTCATAGTTTTCATTGATGACGTTCTAATATACTCCCACAGTGAACATAATCATACAGACCATCTCAAAATAGTATTACAAACTCTTAGAACCCATCAGTTGTTTTCCAAATTCAGTAAGTGAAAATTTTGGCTAAGGTCAGTAGATTTTCTTGTCATATAGTTTCCGACGATGGCATTAGAGTTGATCCTCAAAAGACCAAAGTAATGAAAAACTAGCCCAGACCCATGTTTCCGTCAAATATCAAGAGTTTTTTAGGTTTGGTTGGATATTACCGATGATCTGTTGAAGGATTTTTGTCCATTGCATCCCCCATGTCTAGATTGACTCAAAATAAATACAAGTTTTGGTGGTCAGATTTATATGAGAAGAGTTTTCAGGAGTTAAAGAATCGACTCACTATACCCCCAGTTTTGACTTTACGAGATGGCTCAGATAGATTTGTGGTATATTGTGATACTTCCAGAATTGGTTTAGGGTATGTTTTGATACATAGAGGTAAGGTCAAAGCCAATGCCTCAAGACAACTTAAGCCCCATGAAAAGAATTACCCAACTCATGATCTTGAGTTAGTAACTATTGTATTTGCCTTAAAGATTTGGAGGTATTATTTGTATGGGGTACATGTAGATATGTTCACAGACCACAAGAGCCCGTAGTATGTGTTTTATCAGAAAGATCTGAACCTATGTCAGAGAAGGTGGTTAGAGTTATTGAAAGACTACAACATGAGCGTCCTGTATCATTCGGGCAAGGCCAATAGTAGTTGATGCTCTCAGTTGGATGTCTATGGATAGTGTTGCTCACCTAGAGGATGGTAAGAAGAAGTTAGTTTAGGAAGTTCATTAAATTACATGACCTGGTGTCCGCTCAGTCGATCCAGCAGAGGGTAGTGCGTGGGCGTATAATAGTTTAGAATTATCTCTAGTTTCTGAAGTAAAGGAAAAGTAGGACAGAGATCCCAGTTTAGTCAAGTTGAAAGAGTTAGTCAGAGATCAAAAAGTAGAGGTTTTCTCCTAAGGAGGATTTGGGCGTTGTGTTGCCAGGGTCGCCTATACGTGTCTGGTGTTGATGACTTAAGGCAACAAATTCTTGTAGAAGTGCATGGCACATGATACTCTATTTATACAAGGGCCACTAAGATATACCATAATTTTTGAGAGATCTATTGGTGGTGTGGGATGAAGAGGGACAATGTAGAGTTTTTAGCTAAGTTCTCTACATGTCAGCAGGTTAAGATTGAGCATTAGAAGCCCATTATATCTATGCAGGAGTTCAGTATTCCCACATAGAAGTGGGAGGAAGTGAACTTGGACTTTCTGATGGGTTTGCCCTATACTCGTCGTCAGCATGATTCTATTTGGATCATTGTAGACAAGATGACCAAATCAGTTTAATTTTTTCTAGTTCAGGTCTCTTATTCAGCTGAGGACTACACCAAAATTTTTGACAGAGAGCTGGTAAGGTTGCACAGATTCCCAGTATCTATTATCTTGGATAGAGGTACCCAGTTTACCTCTCATTTCTGGAAATCCTTCCAAAAGGGTCTTGGTACCCAAGTTCACCTCAGTGCAGCCTTTCACCCTTAGATAGATGGTCAAGTAGAAAAGACCATTTAGACTTTGGAAGATATGTTAATGGCGTGTGACATTGACTTTTAGGGGAGTTGGGATGACCACTAGACTTTGATTGAGTTTGCATATAATAATAGTTATCATTCTAGAATTTAGATGGCTCTGTTTGAGGCACTCTTTGGAAGGATATGCAGATATCCTATTGGTTGGTTTGAAGTGAGTAAGGCCATAGTAGTAGGGCCTGACTTGGTATTTGATGACATAGAAAAAGTTTAGTTGATCAGGGAAAGGCTCAAGACAGCTCAGAGCTGACAGAAATCGTATGCAGATGTGCAAAGAAAGGATCTCAAGTTTGATATTGGTGACTATGTGCATTTCAAAATATCTCCTATGAAAAGAGTGAAGAGGTTTGGAAAGAAAGGGAAACTCAGTCCCTGATATGTCGATCCCTACCGAATTCTCAGCCATTTTGAAAATCTAGCTTATGATCTTCAGTTGCCTTCAAACTTAGCTTCAGTGCACCCAATGTTTCATGTCTCCTTGTTAAAGAAGTGCATAGGTGGCCCAGCATTTGCAGTCCCGATAAAGGGTACTGATGTCCAGAAGATCCTCTCTTATGAGGAACTCCCAGTTGAAATTCTCAATTTTTAGGTTCGCAGACTAAGGAACAAAGAGATTGCTCTAATCAAAGTTCTTTGGCAGAATCAGTCCTTTGAGGGAGCTACTTGGGAAGCAGAAGCAGATATGCGGACCAAGTATACTCACCTCTTCCGTAAACTCAGACTCAGCTCAGGGAAATCGTTTTCCTAGTATTTACTCAGTTCCATGCTCAGATTTACTTTACAACTCTATATCGGTTCAGTTGCATAGAATTCTTATATCATGCATACCTTTATGAAACAGCTCAGTCATATGTCATGTTTTCATTACTCAGTCATGCTTTAGTTACGCATGTTCAGTATGATAACTCAGTATATCAGTACTTTCAATTATGTAGTCATGCTTCAGTTGTGCATGTTCAGTATATCTAAATTCAGTTTATCAGTATTCTAAGTTTAGTAAGTCTTATTCAAGAATGAATGTTTCCAAGAGAGAGATATTGTAAGACCCTACAAAATCCTAAGCTTAACTCAGTCCGTTAAAGCTTGAAAAGAGGTTCAAAACTTAGAAATTTTAGTGAAGTGTCTATACTTTGAATTTATTTTAGCCTTCATATGTTGATGATCCTATTTTACGATCCTTATGACCTTAAAATGTCAATCTTTGAATTGAATCATGATCAGGTGTGACAACAGGTTACTCTAGAAGCGTTTCAGATTTTTTAAACCTCGTGTGAATCATATTCAAGTGATCAAAACAGTGGGTATCGACAGATAATTTTTCCCCATCTTTCAGTGCAATTCCAATAAACCAATGCTAACTCAATGCAGAGCGATGAACATCGCGTTGATGCCATTGATACGGCAAGCCGGTAGGCGCATCGCTGGGCACATATTTTAGTAATTAAATCAGTGTCCAGAGGAGTATTTGAGACATTTTCCCCATTTCTATTCAGCCCTAAAACACTAGATTAAACCCCTTAATAAGCAAAATACTCTCATTATTCACTAAGATCCTCTCAAGAACAAACCCTAGTCTATCAAGTCAAGATCAAAATTCAAGAAATTCACCATCAATCTTCACAAATTTAAGTAGCAAGGTATGTTAGGTGTTCATCCAAGGGTTTTCTTCCACCCTTGGATTTCAAGAACCCTTTTTAGATTACAAGTTAATTTTTTTCATGAACTTCACGTTGAATTTGATTTTATTCATGATTATGATGTAGTTGGGTTTATAATCCATGATTAATTGCAAGTTTCTTAAGAAACAAATAGCATGTGAGTGTAGTTATATGGTTTCATGTTAAAATCCCTTGAATTTGTAAGTTTAGGATTTTGATCATGATACTTGCATGTTATAGTATTGTCATGTGTATAAATTATGCTTCCAAAGTGTTTGATGAATTGCTCATTTAAGTTGAATAATGAAATCACATCATGTTAGCATGTAAACAAGTTCATGTCATGCAAATATTTGCTAAAATGCTTCAATGAATGAATTATGATAAAGTGTCTAGCTATCATGCTTTCAAGATTGGGCTATATTTTACAATTTATGCAATCGAGTCCTGAGGGTATTTAATACCCGACAATCAAGCTGTTTACCTAGATTTACAGTAGTTTCAGAATAGTCTTAGTGATGCCACATATAGTAGTACTCAGTCAGATAATAGAACTCAGTATATTTAGCCAGCTAGTAGAACTCAGTGTATTCAGTCAGTTATCAGAACTCAATGAATTCAGTCCAATTCAGATAGACAGCATGATTAGTAGCAGTTCAGTCAATCCAAGTACAGTCTAGATATTAGTTCAGTGTCTATTCAGTTGAGAGTAGGAATCAGCAACGAGTGAACCCAGGGATGGGGGTATTCTATCAGTAAAGGGTTTGACCCTTAGTTATAGTCCCAACTTTACAGAACTATATAGCCAACGTAGTTTGAGATGTCGTTCTACAAGTTTAGGGTTGATACATCTTGTACGAGTTTTCCTGCCAGCGAGGGTTGAGAAAAGGGCTTCCTGTAAGATAAGGTTAACTCATAGCCATTGTTAGTATCCCTTGGCAAGGTGCTAAACCCTTCTAATTGGGGTCATAGGTTGGACCCCAACTTAGTTTATAATTGGGGTATGTCGGTTAGATGAACACTCCCACAGTTTTAGTTTTAGATTTAGTATAAAAACCCCTGTTAAGTTTTAGAATTAGGATGTCAGATACAGTCAGTCATCTCAGTGTAGAACTTAGTTCAGTTCTATAGAATCAAGACTGTAAGAAATCATCACTCAGTTAACAAAAATACAGTATTAGTAAACTCAGATATCAGTCATTTAGTTTTTTGAACTCATTATCCAGTGTTAATGAAATCTCAGTTACAATATACATAATTATGTGCATAGCATTGTATAATCAGTATCTATAGCAGTTTCAGATATACATGTACTCTCATTCAGTTATATTCGTGCCATTCAGTCAGTTATTGTTCATGCATATGAACCCATGCATTTAGCCTTACCTCACCTAGCATAGAAGTACATTCAAAGTACTGACTCATACCTTTATTTTGCGCTATGATGTCTTATATCATTGTTTCAGACTCACGGGATCCTAACCATACCTAGCAGCCTAGATTATCAGTAGCAGATTTAGTGGCAAGTCCTCATAGTTCGAGGACAGATTATTATTTTTAGTTATCAGTACTTCAGTAGTTGGATTTAGTTGGGGGTTTGTCCCATCAACTCCATTTTCAGATAGTTCAGTTAGAGGCTTTTCAGACTAGAGTATTTCAAATGGATGTTCAGTTTATAGCATTGATTTTTAGTATTCAGAATTTGATTTTAGTTTTGATTCCAAATTTTTGCATTATACAGTATTATTATTAAGTGATTGTAGAAGGTACCAGTCATGGGTTAGCTTGTGGTCCTTCGGAATTATGAGTATTATGTGACTTTTGGGGTGCAGACTCGGGGTATTACAAACTTGGTATCAGAGTCTAAGGTTCAAAAGAGTCCTTGGAAGTCTAAAATCCGCGTCCAGTAGATCTCTTGGATAGGTGTGTAGCACGCCATACTTATGAACAAGAGGATATGAGGCATTTTAGGAAACGTTTCCCTTCTTTCAGTATTCATAGCGTGCGAGTGAGCATGAGCTCAAGTTACAATCTAAGTCTAATCTTTTTCTTTCTTCTATTTACAAAATATGCCTCCTAAAAAGAACAACAAAAGGAGAATAGGAAATTAGCCAGCACCTCCGCCCATTCAGGCAGATCCCCTGGACGAGCATATTTCCCATGCAGAATTTAGCGCAGTTTTCACTACTCTAACTCATTCTGTGGCAGCCCAGAATGAATTCCAGCTACCATTTTAGGAAACTCAGTGGCCAATATTAGTAAAACTAGAATTTGAGACTTTACCCGAATGAACCCTCCAACTTTTACCGAGTCTAAATTAGAGGAGGACCCACAAGAATTCCTTGATCAGGTGTAAAAAGTCACAGATATTATGGGGGTGACAGCTAGTGAAAGTGTTGAGTTGTCTGTATATCAGTTGCAGGATATGGCTCACTCATGGTTCAAGAAGTAGAAGGTACAGAGGGCTACTGATGCAGGGCCCGTAGAATGGGAGGAGTTTTCCACTGCTTTTCTGGATAGGTTCTTTCCATTGGAGTTGAGGGAAGCGAAGGTCTTGGAGTTCATTAATCTAAAGTAGGGCAACATGACAGTGAAAGAGTATTCTCTGAAGTTTACTCAGTTAGCCAGATATGCCCCCCATGTGGTAGTAGATAGCGGATCTAAGATGAGTAAGTTTGTGTCTGGCGTGTCAAATAGTATGGTCAAGAGGTGTAGGGCTGCAATGTTGATTAAAGAGATGGACATATCCAAGCTCATGGTCCATGCTCAATAGATAGAGGAGGCTAAGAATAAAGAGAAGGAGAGGGATAACAAGAGAGTTAGAATAGGTAGCTTCAACTTCACTTAGCCTAAGTCAGAGGGTGGGAGTCATTCTCAGTTCTACCTAAAATCTTTAATTGCAGCTCCATCCTCAGTCATTGCTCCAGTGCCAAAATTTAGAGATGACAATAAATATAGGGCACCAGTCCCTAAACCTCAAGGTAGTATTAGCAGTGCCTGAACGAATCCCTTTTGTCAAAAGTATGGTAGAAACCACCAGGGTATCTGCAGGGCTGGAAGTGATGTATGTTTTGGATGTGGAAAGCCAGGCCATGGGGTCAAATAGTATGCTCAGGTGGGTTCATAGAGTTAGCATAATACTCCTTCATCTTAGTCCGATCGCCCAAATCATCAGGGTACCGCTACCAGTGCTACTAGTAGGCAACGCCCAAATAGGCTTTATGCACTTCAGTCCCTACAGGATCAGGAAAGTTCTCCTGATATGGTCACTGGTATGTTACAAGTTTATCATTTACGCATTTATGCTTTGCTAGATCCAGGAGCTTCTTTGTTCTTTTTAACTCCTTATATAGCTGTTGCTGTTGGTGTCAGACCTAAAATCCTAATACAGCCCTTCTCAGTCTCTACTCCAGTGGGTAAATCTATCATAGCTTGATGGGTATATAGAAACTGTCCGATTATGGTATCTCTGAAAGTCACTTTAGCAGACTTAGTAGAACTAGAGATGACTAATTTTTATATCATCCTCAGCATGGATTGGTTTCATTCATGTTGTGCTTTAGTTAAATGTAGAAATAGAGTTTTCCATTTTTAGTTTCCAAATAAACCTGTACTTGAGAGGAGGGGTAGTACTTTAGTACTTAAGGATTAGCTTATTTCCTACCTTAAGAAGAGGAAAATGATATCTAAGGGGTGTGTTTATCATCTTGTTTGATTTAAAGACTCTAGTTCAGAGACCCCTAATGTTGAGTCAGTTCCAATAGTATGTGAATTTTTGGATGTATTTCACGAAGATCTTCCAGGAGTCCCTCTCGAGCAGGAATTGACATCAGAACAGACTTTCTTCAAAATTATTGGCCTATCTTTATCCCACCATATAGAGTGGCCCCAGCAGAACTCAATGAGTTAAAAGAACAGTTAAAGGATCTCCTAGTTATGGTATTCATCAGACCCAACATATCCCTTTGGGGTACCAATTCTATTCATGCATAAGAAAGATGATTCTCTTAGAATGTGTATAGACTACCATCAGTTAAATAAAGCCATGGTCAATAAAAAGTATCTACTTCCCAGAATCGGTGACTTGTTTGACCAACTTTAGGGTACCAGTTACTTTTCTAAGATAGACCTCAGTTTAGGCTATCATCAGCTCAGAGTCAGAGAATGTGACATTCTAAAAATAGCTTTCAGAACTCGGTATGGTCAATTCAAATTCCTAGTCATGTCATTTGGTCTTACCAATGCTCCAGCAGCCTTCACGAACTTGATGAACCGTATGTTCAAGCAGTACTTAGATATGTTCATGATAGTCTTCATTGATGACATTCTTGTCTACACCCACAGTGAACCCATCACAAACTATCTCAGAATAGTATTACAAACTCTCAGAACCCATCAGTTGTTTGCCAAATTCAGTAAGTGAAAATTTTGGCTAAGGTCAGTAGCTTTCCTCAGTTATATAGTTTCTGATGATAGCATTAGAGTTGATTTTCAAAAGACCGAAGTAGTGAGAAACTGGCCCAGACCCATCTCTCCATCAGATATCAGGAGTTTTTTAGGTTTGGCTAGCTATTACCGATGGTTTGTTAAAGGATTTTTATTCATTGCATCCCCATATCCATATTGACTCAGAAGAAAGTCAAGTTCCAGTAGTCAGATTCTTGTGCGAAGAGTTTTCAGGAGTTAAAGATTCGACTCACTATAGCCCTAGTTTTGACTTTACCAGATCGCTCATGTGGGTTTGTGGTATATTGTGATGCTTCCAAAGTTGGTTTGGAGTGTGTTTTGATGTAGAGAGGTAAGGTCATAACCGATGCCTCTAGACAACTTAAGCCCCATGAAAAGAATTACCCAACTTATGATCTTGAGTTAGCAGTTGTTGTATTTTCCTTAAAGATTTAGAGGCATTATTTGTATGTTATACATGTTGATGTGTTCACAAACCACAAGAGCCTGAAGTATGTGTTTTCTCAGAAAGATCTGAACCTACATCAGAAAAGGTAGTTAGAGTTTTTGAAAGAATACGACATGAAAATCCTGTATCATCCAAGCAAGGCCAATATAATAGCTGATACTCTTAGTAGTATATCTATGGGTAGTGTTGCTCATATGGAGGATAGTAAGAAAAAGTTAGTTTAAGAAGTTCATCAGCTTGTACGACTAGGTGTTCGCTTAGTCTATTCAGCAGAGGGTAGTTTGTGGGTCCAGAATAGTTCACAATCATCTTTGGTTTCTAAAATAAAGGAAAAGCAGGACAGAGATCCCATTTTAGTGAAGTTAAAAGAGTTAGTCAAGGATAAAAAAATACAGGTTCTCTACCAAGGGAGAGATAGTGTGTT
>JAPEIP010004484.1:0-20177 GCA_026120095.1 Capsicum chinense
CCCCAAACCCCTTTTCCCTCACCTTTTTATTTTTAAATATTTAATATTTTATATAAAAAAAATCTTACCTCACCCACCTCTTATCCCTAGCCAGCCCTTCCAAATCAAAAAAATATATTTTACTTCGGAGGTAGTGGTATGGACTGCGTACATCTTACTCTTCCCTGACCTCACTATGTGGGAATATACTGGGTTTGTTGTAGTTGTTGTTGTTGTTTAAATAAATTATTTTTCTTTACCCCAGCCCCCTCCCCCTTACATGCCACCACCCACTCCAACCTCTACACAACCCAAAAGCATTTATTTTTTTATTGTTAGAAACTATTTCCTTGATCACAAATTTTTTTCTTAACTTTAAAATTTTTAAATTGTTTTTCTACCCTCAATCCCAATTCGCCTACATCCATCATTCCGCCACCCTACTCCCTGTCTTTCCCCAACCACCACAATTCTCTATCCTCTTCCTCCATCTTAATAGTCATCACCCTGCTCGTTTTCTTTTTTATTATTTTATATTTTTATTCTTATCTTTCTCTATTACTATTTAAGGTCTATCAATTTAAACTGATATTGATATCTCATTTTTTTCAATGATTCAACTTACGAAGTAATATTATTGTCTTTTTTTTTTTTTTGCATCATAATCATGTAACTCTATCTTTATCTCTTTCTATTGCTTTCATGTTTGTTAAAGTTTATGTAATTGTTTTATCTAAATTCACATATCAATTCTATATCAAAAGTTTTCTTGAAAATATATTACTGAATGTTTACTCTTAATCTTTGTATATGAATTTATCATCATTTTTAACAGAGTATGCTTATATGTTTAATAAAAAAAAAGCTTATATATTTTGTTTCATTTCAACAGTGAACTAATTCTTTTGTATCTCAAATTATTTTCAAATACACAAAAAGTAAATTTTTGTTGGAGAGATAACATGCTTGAACTTAGTCTGGATTTTTTTTCTTTAGGATAATAAAGTTACTAATTAATAGTTATTAGTTGATTTTGAACATAAAAATTAGATTATTTGATGTGATAATTCGGTATTAGTAATAGCATATATGCTAAAATAAATTGACACCTGATATTTTATCAGTACATAAAATATATTTTTCTAAGAGTATTTAGAACTCCATTCCAATTCAAATTTCATTTGAATTCAAATTTAAATATTATATATTTGTTAAGACAAGATTAGTTACTATTCTACCTTATCCTCATTTTTTTAATATGTAATAAATATTTATATTATAATCTATATATTTAGATTGAGATAAATATTAAAATTAATAATATAATATAACAATTATTATTATTTATTATTATTATTAATCATAGTTTATTTCTTTCATAATTTTCTCTTTTTATCTTCTTCTTTTGGTTACGAAACATAAATTAGAATTTTCTTTTTTCATAGTTTAAGTAAGTTTTATTACATTAACAAATATTTAATATAATATATATGAAAACCTCCACCAAAAAAGAGAAACCTAAATTGCTTATTAATTTAGATGTTCATTTAAAAATTTAATGTAAACCATCTGGAATTTTGCTACAAAAGGAGCAGTAAGTTAGTTTAAATATTTAAACTAATTGATAATTTTTCTGATAAGATTAAAGCATATTGATAAGGTTTATCAGGATATATACATTAGGACTCCTTAAGAGATATATTATATATATAAATCTAATATGATGTTGTTGTTGTTGTTGCAGTTGTTATTGTTGTTGTTGTTGTTGTTGTTGCTGTTGTTATTGTTGTTGTTGTTGTTGTTGTTGTTGTTGTTGTTGTTCTTGTTCTTGTTCTTGTTCTTGTTGTTTTTGTTGTTGTTGTTGTCATCATTTATTGTATTATATTATTATTTTTACTACCTACTACTACTATACTACTCATAGTGTATTGCTGTGGCTACTAGGGGTTTTGTGCTACAAGTGATAAAAAAATTTTAAAATAAGGTGTAGGTGACACAAATCTTAATAATTGAGTAGGGGTGACAATTACTTAATTCTGGATTAAGAAAGTTTGAGAAATTTTAAAATAACCCATAAGTTTTTAAATTTAGACTTTGATCCAAATGTTAGTTAATATAATGAAAAATGAAAGAAAAAGACGTTTTTTCTCTCTTCTCATCCATTATTATTTTTTCTCTCTTCATGATATTTGTTGCTCATTGTTGCTGCTGCTTTATTCATCATCTTCTGATTCATTATCATCATCTTATACTTCATTATCATCTTCATATTCTTCTTGTTGCCCATTGTTGTTGTTGTTATTACCGCAACTGTTGCTCTTTGATCAATTTCTAGGTCAAATTTTATTTTGTACATCACTTTCAGCTTTGGCATTTACTTTGAGAGGAGACTTTGGTAAGTCAAATTTTATTTTTTAGTTGAATTTGTCATCTGGGTAACTGTTAGTGTGCTGTTTTTGCAACAATAGCTAGCACGCGAACATGATTGCAACATAAGAGCAATCTGTTTAAACAGATCCATCATCTATAGCACCAGATAAATATTTTGTTACAACAGTAGACACATGTTAGATTCATGATTATGGTTCTAGGTGTCCATAATATGAATCGCATACATGGGTATTCTGTTGCAACAGATTAATAATCTGTTGCACCAGATTAGTTATCTGTTTTAACAGATTAATAATTTGTTGTACCAAATTACTAATCTGTTGCAACAGATAAATAATCTGTTGCACCAGATTAGTTGTCTGTTGCAACAAACAAGTAATCTGCTGCACCAGACAAGTAATCTATTGCAACATATAATTATTTTGTTGCAACACATGAATAATCTATTTCAAACAACAAAATACAGCTCATGTCACAAACCCAACAGATAACTCATATGTTGACCTCTTGCAATTGATACTGGATTCAAATTATTCCTTAATTGTAGACATGTCATTTGTTGAGAAAAAGAAATAGACAACATGAACATTAAATAAGAATTAAAACGTCAAATGCATCGAACATAAATTTTTTATTAAACAAAAAAATAAAAATACATAGGTAAAAGAAAAGAAAATGCTTAATTATTATTAACATCATTATTATTTGTATGGCCAACTGGCCAATCTTCACCTGGCAGCAGTAGCGCCTTCCTCAGCCTGTGGATCTCCCGCAGCATCCTTACCCTGACGGCGGCAACTCTCACTACAGATCATGAACCTCCTTCTGCAGTTCCCGCATGGTGTCTTGTAAAATAGCGACATCCTACACTGGATCAACCATATCTAGAGAAAACACATAAGTTGACAAAACACACACGTAAAAACAAAAGTAAAGAAAAAAAATCCGAACGTAATACAACGTATATTTACACAAAAATTAAAATCTTTTTTATTATAGTTCTATATTTGATTCTATATCATATATATCTTTCTCATTCTATATTTATTTCAAAATTATTTAATGGAATGGTTAGTTATAATTAATGAGATATTCCTACGCTTTCAGGCAAAAGTGAAGATAAAAAACAAGAATCGATCATTCAAGTATTTCAAATTGAATGACAAAGTGACAGGAAGAGGGACATATAGAAAACTTACCAGAGGCAGGAAAAAGCTATCAAGTCTTTGAAGAGAAAGTAGTTGAAGGTATAACAAGAGCAAGGAATAAATAGAGTGCAGTACAATAAACAATTGAGTAAGGAGGGACCTATTTATAGAGGATTGAACTTGAATGTGTTAGAAAAAAAGTCGCAACTGTTCACCTCTATTAATTAATGACATTTCTTGCTTACTGTGAAAAGTTATGACTTGATTAAATTAAGCAATATTGTGATAATCATGACTTTTCAGTTTATTATTATTAATAACTAGTTCTTTTCGAGAATCGTTTTTATATTGAGTGGTGACAACAGATGATATACCTGTTGCATCAGATAACTCATCTGTGACAACAGATAATTGCAACAAATAGATAATCCGTTGTATCAGATATATATCTGTTGCAACATATAACCTATATATATATTTTTTTAAATTATCCTCATGACATCTAAATTTTCTGAATTTTTAATTAACTATTCACCTTCATTTATTAGCGAAATTATTGATTATTGTAAACAGTTATGACTTAATTAAATTAAGCAATATTACGATAAGTCATGACTTTTCAGAAACCGTTTTTATACTGACTTGTGATAACAGATTATATATCTATTGCAACAGATAGATAACCTGTTGCATCAGATAATATATCTGTTGCAACATAGAATCTATATATCTTTTTTTAAAATTATCATCATGACAATCAAATTTATGACTTTTTAATTATATAAATTTATAAAATAGATTTAAAGACGCAACTGTTCTCCTCTATTTATTAACGACATTCTTGATTATTGTAAAAAAATATGACTTAATTAAATTAAGCAATATTGTGATAAGTTATGACATTTTAGCTTACTATTATTAATAATTAGTTCTTTCCAAGAATTATTTTTATACTAAGTTATGACAACAGATTATATATCTATTAGATCAGATAAATCATCTGTGATAGTAGATATATCATCTGATGCAATAATAGATAACTTGTTGCATCAGATAATATATCTGTTGCAACATATAATCTATCTTATTTTCAAAAAAAATTATCATCATATCATTAATCCAAATTTGCTGACCTTTTTATTATATAAATTAATTAAATAGATTTAAAAACAAGAATATTTTTGATGAGATTTTTACGTTTTAAATTATGTTTTATCATTTATTTTCTTATTATTTTCTGTGAAAAGAAATGACTTAATTAAATCAAGCTGGTGAGTTTTTTATTATTATGAAAAGTCATGACTTTTAAGACACCTGGTTTGCAATAACCGTTTCTTTAATAAAATAATAACCATTATTTTTATTGAGTTATGTCAACAGATTGTATATCTGTTGCATCAGATAACCCATTTGTTGCAACCATTATTTGAAGCTTTTTTGATTTCTTCTAACAACTCATTAATTAGTCACAATAGATGAGGAATTTGATGCATCAGCAGCGTTGTTTGTTTTTGTTTGTTGAATGTGTTAGACAAAAAGTCACAGTCACGACTATTCACCTTTTCCTTAACAATCATCATATAATCCAATGATGCGACTTCTTTTAAATGAAATTATCTTTCTTTTACGCTTATAGATTGTGTATATCATTTAGTTCCTTATTATTTATTAACGAATCGTTGTTAGGAGTATCATGACTTTTCACCACCTGCGCTCTGTTGCCACGACTGCTCAATCCCTACCTCCAACCGTCGAAATATTGAGAATATGGAATAAATAAAATGATAATTAAATATTAAATAAGAATTAAAAATTCAAAGTCGACCAAACCAAACCAATACATACGCTAACAGAAAGAAAAAACCTAACCTAATTATTATTACTACTATTATTATAATCATTACTATTATTATTATTATTATTATCATTATTATTATTATTATTACTATTATTATTGTCAACCGGTCAATTTTCATACTGCAACAGTAGCAGGGCCGCCCTCTCAGCCTTGCTCCAAAGTCAGCCAAATCCCTCTGGAGGTCATCAAACTACCTTTGAAGTTCCCGCAAAGACTCCATATGAATCTTCTTGTACGAATCTGGATCTGCCATATTTGTACTGCAAGTGTAGTAGAATGAATGAGTGAGAGAGAAAAAGTAAGAAAAGGAGGCCAGATGGACCTTTTTACCTTTTTATAAATGATTGAATTGGAAGGGGTGACTAATAGTCAAACAAGAAGCCACAACTGTTTATATATCCCTTAATTAAATAAAACTGGTGACTTTTCAAATATATAAATTAAAAAAATGGATCTAAATACAACATTTTATCTTTTTATTGTATTTTGGAAAGAAAAGAAAATTGCTTTAAAATAAATCTAATAGATGAGTAATTTGTTGCAAAATTTAATCTATCTGTCAGATAACTTACAGCATATTGACAATCTGTTGCAACAGATGGATATATCAATTTGCTGTTCCAACAGATGTGGCGTCTGTTGCAACTTGCCAGTCATCTATTTATTCAATTTAAGCCATAGATGGGCTAGGAAGAATAAGGTGCGTGCAGATAGATCCACCATCATATGTGTGTGAGTTAAGAAGTATTACTGATAAGGTCACCGAGACAACACACACAAAGACCAATATTTTTATGAATGCAGTTTTTAACAGATTAGGCACTGAACATTCAAACAAGATCCTGCATTGTAAAGTTTGATGGGTTTGAATTGACAAGGTTGAGGGCCTCATGAAGATGGTCCAGATACCCTGTTACGAATTACTGATGGTTGTTGCACGTGTTTATGTGTGTCAAGTTTTGAGAAGGGATCAATATTTGATGTAATTGTAGAGAGCCAATAGCGATTGGACTTAACTTTAAGTGTGCATTGGACTCTAAGAACACCTTATAAGCCTCATACTATATCAAACAAGAACGGAAAACCAATAGAAATTCCCCTGGCTAAATTTATATGGAAGGGTTGATCGATAAGATGATTATACGCCAGAAGGAGCCGAAGGAGAATGCCTGTGAGGGAAAGAGGAGTTGATGAAAGACTATATCATATGAGAGCTAATTGAAGAGGAGACATAGGATAGAAAGTAAGACTTCTAGTGAATCTGGCCGGTGAAATTATCTAAAAACAACATGAGAAATCTGAATTAAGTGCAAATATGAAAGTGTATCCGGCAATGTAAATTTGTTTATTGTTATAGGGAGATGCGACTAGGTAGCGTGGTCGGAATTATCACCTAGATAGAAAATAGTAGAAGTCCAAAAAAATAGCCTTACGGGAATCAAGGATTGAAATGATATATAGTAAGTCTAAAAAACTTGTGCCAATAGCAACTGCAGTTAAAGTAATGAATCTAAGCGAATGCGACAATTTCTAAATTTTAAATTGCACCCCACGCCTTCTTGTTTGTGGTTACGATTAGATCCACTGCTGTTGACCTGATGGGAACCACAAACATGATTGAAAAGCAAATTGAGTATCATCACTTCCATAGAAATATGGTTATAATTGATTGTGTTTTATAGCATTAACATACTTTTAATATTTCTTGGAGAAGATCAGAGGCTTGCTCTAGTTGGTGATTTTTGATAATTTTTAAGCTTGCATCCAACTTGCTGATTCTGTATTCAAGCTTGTCGTTGCCGTCTTCAAAGCTGGTCAAGAGTTCCTAATATCTTGTAATCTCGATCAGGAACACTACCTACAAAGTTGTAGCATTGAAGAAGGCCTTTAGAACACTTTATTCAGAAGCCTTAAAGGATACATAGAGGGTCGATGTGTCTATTTTAGGTCAAAATGTGTTGATGCACACTCAAGATGTGGTCCCAACAGTCGAACAACACACTTTTATCCAGCGTTGCTCAATATATCTTACTCAACTAATTTGATAAATTAATAAGTGAGGAGTTACGTAGCATGTGATCTAAACCGACTCTACCAAGCCGGTTCAGATCACACGCTATGTAAATCCTCGCTTATTAATTTATCAAATTGGTTGAGCAAGCTACATTAAGAAAAACTCGATAAAAATGTAATGTTCAATGGTTGGGACTACATCTTGAGTATGTATCAATACATTTTGACTTAAAACAAACACAGCGACCCTCCATGTATCCTTTATGGCTTATGAAGAGAGTGTTCTGAAGGCCTTCTAAAATGCCACAACTTTGAAGGTGGTGTTCTTGATCGATCTTACAAGATACCAGAAATTCTTGACCAACTTCAAAGAAGGCAACGACAAGATTGGATACAGAATCAACAAGTTGGATGCAAGCTTGAAAACTATCAAAATTCACAAACTAGAGCAAGCCTCTGATCTTCTCCAAGAAATGTTGAAAGTATGCTAAGGCTATAAAACACAATCAATTATAACCATATTTCTATGGAAGTGATGATACTCAATTTGCTTTTCAATCACATTTGTGGTTTCCATCAGGTCAACAACAGTGGACCTAATCGTAACCCCAAATAAGAAGGCGTGGGATGTAATTTAAAATTTAGAAATTGCCGCCTTCGCTGAGATTCCTTACTTTAACTGCAGTTGCTATTGGCACAAGTTTTCTAGACTTACTGTACATCATTTCAACCCTCGATGCTCGTAAGGATGCTTTCTTGAACTTCCACTATTTTCTATCTAGGTGATAATCCCGACCACGCAACCTAGTCGCATCTCCTTAACAAAGTGTCCATCTGTATTATTTTTCTTTCAGAGAGACAACAGACGAATTTACATTGCCGGATATACTTTTATAGTTGCACTTGATTCAGATTTCTCAGGTTGTTTTTAGATAATTTCATCAGCCAGATTCGCTAGAATTCTTACTTTCTATCCTGTCTCCTCTTCAATTAGTTCTTAGATGATATAGTCTTTCATCAACCACCTATTTTTCCTCGAAGGAATTCTCCTACCGCACCTACTGGCATATAATCATCACCCCGAGCAACCCAACCATATAAATTTAGGCTAGGGCAATAACTATATTGGTTTTCCGTTCTTGTTATATGTAGTGCTAGGCTTTGAAGGCCCTCTTAGAGTCTAATACACCCTAAAATTTAGTCCAATTGCTATTGAATCTTTTTACAAAAACACCAAAACTAGATCCATTTATAATGCTTGACAAATAAACATGAGCAACAACCGACATTAAATCTTAACAGGGTATCACAACCATATTCATGGTCCCTCAGCCTTATCAGTTCGAACCTACCAAACTTAACTGTAAAATTGTAGATATCTTATTTGAATGATCTATGACTAATCGGTAAAAACTGCATTCACAAAATTAGTATACTCTATGTGTGATTCCACGATAACATTATCAGTAATACATACCTCCCACATATGAAGTGGTTCCATCTGCATGTAGCTTATTTCTCCAAACCCATCTTTACTGCAGCCTCTTATGATGGTCGGGGAAAGGTTGATCAACTGTCAATTTTTTATACCTACAACATTATTCATCAGAAAGAACACTATTCATCTATTCAACAGATGTAGAGTTTGCTGCATCAGATGTGGAGTCTGTTGCAACAGATTTGTAGTCTATTGCAACAGATTTGAAGTCTGTTAGAATACATCAAACTAGCCTTGCTTGTGGTTTGATTTGTTTTAACAGTTGCTCCGTCTATTGCAACATCAACAGCAGCATAAACTAGAAAGAAATAATAAATAAAAAACATCAACAACAAAGAAACAACAATATTTGTTCCAACATTATCAACAATAAAGAAGCAACATCATTTGTTCCAACACCATACCACAACTTCCAACAACCCCAACCCCACCAAAAACATCAATAACAGCATAAACAATAAAGAAACAAATAAAATACATACCAAAAAAATGATACTGCCATCAAGGCTTTTAAACTTCTCCCAACAAATACTTTTTTCGCATATTGTAATAAAAATTCTTGGTTCATTTATTCAACACTTAAAAGTTCCTTCAAAATTTTTAAATAAATATTATATGGGTAAATGGTAATTAAATTAAAAAAAATAGATGTAAATAATTTTCAAAGAAGAAGACGAGAATGAAAGAGTAATAGTGAAACAAACTTTAGCATCAAATGGAGATCAAAACAACAATTTTAGTCGAAGAAAGATATGGATCGATTTAGATCCGAAAGGATCTTTATGAGAAAGAGATGAGAAAAGAGAGAAGAGAGAAAATACTGTGAAATCCTCAGCTAAATACGAGAGAAAGAAAAAGATGAGAGATAAATAAAATAAATTTAGAACTGAAGCTGAGGAGATGAGATAATCCTAGATATATCGTGTATGCAGACGTGGGTTTCAATATTCATTAATTAATATAATTAATATTCATTAATAATTTAAGGGGAACGGGGAAGACTTAGTTTAGTTACATTGAAAAGACAAGATAAGACTACTCAATGAACACATTTTTGAGTTATTCAAAAAAAAAAAACTCTTCATTTTTACCGTATTTTGTAAGTAGTACTTACTACTTTATCTACTCAGACAAAAGCTAGCTTTAAAATTGAAAGAAAAAAAGATTTTTAAACAGATATGTCATCTGTTGCAACAGCTAGCAATATCTGCTTAAAATCCCAACAACACAGTCATCTGTTACAACAGATACAAATATCTATTTAAAAAACCCTTTCCATTTGATAATTAAATATGTCAACTGTTACTATAGATATCAATATCCGTTTAAATATCCCAATAACTTAGTCATCTATGATGACAGATGCAAATATCCATTTGATAATTATATATCTGTTGGTATCTATTCTAATAGATGACTAGTGACATTGAAAAGACAAGATAAGACTACTCAATGAATACATTTTTGAGTTATCCAAGAAAAAGAAACTCTTCATTTTTTACCGCATTTTGTAGTACTTACTCTTACTAGTAACTCTTACTCGGACAAAAGATTGCTTTAAAATTGAAAGAAAAAAAAGATTTTCAAATAGATATATCATCTGTTACAACAGATACCAATATTTGTTTGAAAATTTCCACAACTTAGTATCTTCGCAACAGATTCAAATGTCTATTTGATAATTAAATCAGATATGTCATTTGTCGTAACAGATGTGAATATTTGTTAGAAATTACGTTCATCCCGACCCGGGTTATCGATTGATCACTCTGAGTTAAATAAGCTCTCATTAACTTAAACTTGGGATTAACATTACCTACTTTGATTTAGGTGGAAACAGGGATGAATGAATAAGCTCATAGGGTCAACTACAACTTCAACTAAGTCTTTGCAACTGGCGTTGGTATTGCGTTCATCCAGACCCGAGTTGTTAATTGATCTCGTTAACTTAATGTTGGGATTAACATTACCTACATTGATTTAGGTGGAAGAACGGATAAATGAATGAGCTCATAAGGTCAACTACAACTTCAACTGAGTTTTTACAATTGGCGTTGGTATAGCGTTCATCTCGACCTGGGTCGTCGATTGATCTCATTAACTTAATGTTGGGATTAACATTACCTACATTGATTTAGGTGGAAGCAGGGATGAATGAATGAGCTCATAGGGTCGACTACAACTTCAACTGAGCATTTACAATTAGCGTTGGTATTGCGTTCATCCCGACCTGGGTCATCAATCGATCTCATTAACTTAATGTTGGGATTAACATTATCGATATTAATTTAGGTGGAAGCAGGGATGAATGAATGAGCTCATAGGGTCAACTACAACTTCAACTGAGTCTTTGCAATTGGCATTGGTATTGTGTTTATCCTAACTCGGGTCATTGATTGATCTCGTTAACTTAATGTTGGGATTAACATTACCTACATTGATTTAGGTGAAAGCAGGGATGAATGAATGAGCTCATAGGGTCAACTACAACTTCAACTGAGTATTTACAATTGGCGTCGGTATTGCGTTCATCCCGACCCAGGTCGTTGATCGATTTTCTTAACTTAATGTTGGGATTAACATTACCTACATTGATTTAGGTGGAAGCAGGGATGAATGAATGATCTCATAGGGTCAACTACAACTTTAACTAAGTCTTTACAATTGGCGTTGGTATTGTGTTCATCCTGACTAGGGTCATCGATCGATCTCATTAACTTAATATTGAGCTTAACATTACCTACATTGATTTAGGTGGAAGCAGGGATGAATGAATAAGCTCATAGGGTTGACTACAACTTCAACTGAGTCTTTATAATTGGCGTTGGTATTGTGTTCATCCCGACCTGGGTCGTCGATCGATCTCATTAACTTAATGTTGGGATTAATATTACTTACATTAATTTAGGTGGAAGCAGGGATGAATGAATGAGCTCATAGGGTCAACTACAACTTCAACTGAGTCTTTGTAATTGGTGTTGGTATTGCGTTCATCACGACCCGGGTCGTCGATCGATCTCATTAACTTAATGTTGGGATTAACATTATCTACATTGATTTAGGTGGAAGTAGGGATAAATGAATAAGCTCATAGGGTCAACTACAACTTCAACTGAGTCTTTACAATTGGCGTTGGTATTGCGTTCATCCCGACCCGGGTCGTCGATCGATCTCATTAACTTAATGTTAGGATTAACATTAACTACATTGATTTAGGTAGAAGTAGGGATGAATGAGCTCATAGGATCAACTACAACTTCAACTGAGTCTTTGCAATTGGCATTGGTATTGAGTTTATCTTGACCGGGGTCATCGATCGATCACACTGAGTGAAAAATCTCTCATTAACTTAATGTTTTAAAAACTAGTATCTTTTGAAATTTTAAAAAATAATTAAGATCAATTCAAACTAAATTAACGATTTCAAAACTTGTTATTCTTTTCCAAAATTACAAATCAACCCATACAAATCATCCATTTGTGGGAAAAACTTTTCCTCATTTCAAATCTCAAGTTCTCGCTCCTCTCTCTCTCTCTCTCAATAATACAGACAACAACTACTCAATATATTGCTCAACCCTTCAAAATAGATTGATTTTCTTCCCATTTTTACCACATAGTTGTTATTTTCAACTTCATTCTCTCTTGTATCTGTCGTCTGTTTTCGCAAGTAACAGAGTTCGAGAAAAGTTCTACATTTGTTATTTATTCTAAAAATTAGGGATTTTTAGTTAATAATGAAAAATAAGACTTAGTTGTATTATCTGTGAGAATGGGTTAACAATTTTGTGTTTTGATGCTAAAAAGGTAGAAAGCACCCGAGAAAACTCCTAGTTTTTATCTTAGTGCTTTGTTGACTATCATGGTATTGTTGGATGGTATTTATGGTGTTATTGGTAGATGTTGTTGTTGGTGTCGGTATTTATGTTTTTGGTGGTGGTGTCGATGGTCTTGGTGTTGGTATTGGTGGCATTGGTGGCATTGGTTGTGGTGTTGGTGGTCCATCTATTGCAATCGGTAGAATATCTATTGGGAGATATTAAATAGGTCTTCAAATAGATTCTCCATCTGTTCCAACTGATGGCTTATTCGTTGGAGTATTTTTTTTTTTGGTAAGGTGGCGTAGAATAATTTTTTGAAATATGTCTTAGTTTTTTTTTTTTAAATTATGCAGACATCAAATGCAATGTATTTTTATTTTTCTATTATTTGTAGTTAAAAGATGTTTTTCAAAAGAAAAAAAAACTGAAAGTGGATCAACTTCTGACCACCCAACAAAAATGGCTAGAGTACAGATAGATTCGGAGGAACTTCCTAAACAATCTCAATCGGGGCAAAATAAAGCTGAGGAAAGTGATAAATCCTCCTCACCAATGGGGCATAAAATAATACCAAAATCCCAACATGATTTTATTAAAATCATTAATATCGATAGGGTTCGAGTTGCGATGCCGATGGATAGCCCAGACATAGTAACTGGTGATCTTGTACTTAAATGTTAGTTGGGAAAATGTTTTAACGAATTAACGAGAATTATGAAGAATGAAAACTTAGACGGACTTTTTAATATAAGCTGCTTTGCATACTTTCTTAAGCTGCCTAAGGACCGCACTCTCCATTTCCCAATGAGCATGGTATATGGTATTCTCAAGAAGGATCAAGTACGCGGGGGATGATAAAGATCCGATGGAGGAAGAAAAAAGGATGGATGAAATCTGGATCAACCACTATGGCATGCCGATTTTGTTTGGGTTGAAAGAGTTTGCCAAAGTGACAGGCTTAAAATGCGATCGTCCAGAAGAACCTCTCATCAAGGAAACACCCCACAAAGGGTCCAACAAATGCAAGGGAAAAAAAGATGGGTTGTTGGGCATTATTGGACGTAGTAGCTATAAAGCGACAGATTTGATGACAGATCTCAAGGATAAAGATATACCAAAGCACTGCAGGGAGAAATTGTGCTTAGTTTGATTTGTCCATTCCGTTTTATTGGCAAAATACGTCAGAAAAGTCATAGAAGATAATTTGTTGGCGTTTGCTGATGATTTTGACAAATTCAACGAGTATCCTTGGGGATATGATAGCTACTAGTTGACTGTCGAATATTTACTGACAAAGCTATCAACAGGGACGATCACATTATACGACTTTTCCTGGGCTTTTATGGTAAAATTGATTACTATTTTTACTCATCCATTAATTTATAATGACTATATACGTATTATGACTTTTTTTTGCTTGCTTCATGTTTACATTTTTTAGGCTTGGGCATGTGAAGTCATTCCTCCCCTCCGAAAGCCGTTCAAGAATTACTCGGATAAGGTTTCTCATCCAAGGATCCTTAGGTGGTTGGCGGCTGCAAAGGGAGGCAAAAAAATATTAAGGAGCAGGATGCTGATCTATTTAACCCTTCAGATGATGCAGCACGTCTTCTTTCAACTAAAATAATTTCCCTCAAAGAAAGATATTGAAATGGATATTCCATCTGTTGTAACAGTAGTTCATCTGTTGCAACAGATTACCCGTCAATTGCATCTAGTGCAACAGATGAGTAATCTATTACGACAGACGATCCATATTTCACAACAGATTAACCATCTGTTGCTCTGGTTCTCTAAACCCGACTCAATGGATTACCCATCTGATGTAAATTATTTAACAGATGTATAATCTGATGCAACATATTGTCAATCTATTTCGACATACAGATCAGCTGTTGTGGTAGCTAGATCATCTTTTGCATAAGTTGGTTTTGCTAACATCCATGTAACCCAACTGACTGCAAATTATTGTTATATGATTTAAATGTCTCCTGTCTTTTTTATAGGTTGTGCATCCTTGGATTGTGCCTACCGATGATGAGCTGGGGATAAGTTCTTTTATTACTCTGGTCTTGTTGATACAAAAGAAGACCCAATAGTGGAGTTAATAAAAAAGGAATTGGCTGGAGCAATATCCATAAGAAGAGTAGTTAGGCAAGGTCTGCCTAATGTTGAAGCTCTTTATGACCAACCTCAAACTGCAATGGATCTGGTTGCTTCTTCTGGAGGTGTTGTTGGTGGAGTTGTTTGTGTTGGTGGTAGCCATCATACTGCTGCTGCTGCTAGTCGTGATTATGAGTATGCTCAGTAAAAAATAAATACTTTTAAAAACACCCCTTGCATAGGTCCCTCTCACCCCTACACCGATCTCTTCTACTCTTACAGTGGTCCCTCTCACCCCTTTTCGCCCTCATATTCTCATTACAAATGCAAAGTATGCAAGGACAGAGAGGATAAACTCCTTGAAAATCTAGAGGCTATTGCTGAAGCTGCCGAGGATTTGAAATCCAAGAGGGGTGTCATACCATCCAAAAAGGTGAGGGAGCCATGCACTTCTACAGTGGAGGTTAGGAGGAAGAGAAGAAAAATTAGATAAATTCTCTCCATTTTAAAAATAGCAAAAACTGCAACTCCTCCCGCTTCAAGAGTTGTTGAAGTTCAGGGGCCGCTGATAAAGGTAGACATATTTGCGGCACTTGGCAAGAATAAGAAGGAGAAACTGCAACAAATCATGAATGGTAGGAGGAAGGTTCAAAAATAATATACCATGCATTCATTTGCCGCCAAAGACTTCAAGAATATGACAAATATGAGTGTACAGTACGAGGATAATATAAGTTTACTTTTGTTAATCTAGCCTTCCAATCTACTCCACGAAGAAGAATCTACACAGTAGATGTGTAATCTGTTGCAACAACTTGGTATTCTATTGCAACATAATACGCATATGTTGCATGAGTTGCGTTGGTTGGGTAATCTGTGAACTGATTCAGAGAACCCCCTGCATCAAATTCTTTCTACTGTGTTTTTATTCTTTATAATTACTAACATATTTAAATTAATTAGCTTCTTATACCACAGTATGTTGATGAAATTCTCTGCCTCATGAGGGACAGGCAATTAGTGTACCCGGATGCTTATGATGTTGCCGATAGGATAATAGACCTCAACTTCTACAATAATTTCAAGGATAGGTACGCTGATCTCCATAAGCAAGTCGATTTTGGTGACTCAGGACTTGATCAGTTAGTTTCTACATTCCAATGGGATGAAGAAGCGATTAAATATATTAGAGGAAAGAGACCATATCCACACGGCAAGAGCTAGACCAAGGCAAAGAGAATCCTTGCAGTCATGAACGTGGAAGTCAAATATTTTCTCGCTGTTGAGATACTACTCTACGTGGAAAATATTAAGGTTTATGACTGTAACTTAACTGTCTTCAGTGAGGAGAAGTTTTTAGTCTACATGTAGCCACTCTTGAAGTTGTTGCCTAAGTTGTTGACGCAGAGTAAGCTGATGGATTATTTTCTGGTTGAAGTCTTGACGAAGGAATCATGGGATTTTGAAGGTCAAAATAAGAATATTAAGCTCTAGAGAAATAGAATTGGTGTAGCGTGCGGGCCATACTCGCTTGCATACATCGAGTGTTTGCTGAACGATACAGAAATAACCGATATGTGCGGCACCATGTAGTGGCAATAATTTCTCTATCTAGCGAAAGTTGAATTTTTATAATGCAACCGATTATATATCTGTTATAATAGATAGTATATATGTTCTGTACCTATTGTGATAGATTGATTATCAGTTGAAATAAGTTGGTCATCTGTTGCACTATGCAGATGTTCTTAATCTGTCTATCACAACATATATATAATCTGTAGCAACATATAGTCTATCTGTTGAAACTGATCGATAATCTGTTGGAGCAAATAAAAAAACTAGGAAGACCTGTAATATATTTTCCAGCAGATGACTTATGTGTTGCATCTCTTGTTGCAACATATGTCTAAATTTGTTTAATAAAATATGTCGTCTGTTGCAGCGGATGTATTATCTGTGATGATATTTGAATCTAGTATTCCATTTCAATTATCATGTTCAAAACAAAGAATTAAATTATATTCATAGACAATATAAAATAAATCGAAGCCTTCGAAAATTACATGAAATAAATGAAATATAAAAAAATTAGTATGGGAACAAATGATCTACTCTACAAATAAATTAACAAGTTAAACCAAGGAGGATAGGTTATTACATTGACGGACTCAAGATATAAAGATCTAATCAATATGGACAAGTTGTTCTTCATCCCGTATTATGAAATTCGGCTTTGGTTGTCATAGATCTTTAGTGTCGCTTGCGTACGGCTTCTGAGCTTTTGCTTCTTCGTATTTCCATAAAAGAGCAGCATATCTTTTGCGGAGTAATCTGACATTAAGTCCATTATTTTGTACTTGTAATTCATCGTTCAAATACTCGGCGTAAGCGGCAACAAAAGAACTGCAATTCTTGCATTTTAAAAAATCAGATAATCTATATCTTACAGTTCATGCAAGCGTTGTGAAATTTATGAAGTCAAACTAAATCATGACACCTATACTTACAGGCTACCAATGGTTTGTTGAGAAATTCCTTCAACATATTGTAAATCAAATGGATTACCCATTTTATCCTGGTATGCTTCAATCGTCGATCAATCAGTACGAACCTTTTGGTCCAAAAAGTCACTTATATCAAGGTAAGTAGGCAATATTTTAGCCAGCTTTTGTATCTTAGACGAAGCCACAAAACGTGTCCTTCGTGACATCGAGTCATAAACTCGGATGTGCCTCTCTTTTAGAAAGATGACAACCAAAACCCAATGAAATTCATCACCACAATTGATTGGGATGTACACTTCATCGATCAAATGCCAAGGTAAGCCAATTGGAATGCTTAAATCTTTGATGATGTTGAAAATACCTATCTTTGGCATTATTGATGTAAAATTTGTACAAATAATTACCTGTCATATATCTGTATTGTTCTTGTGTTTGCAACTTGATATTCTTTTGGAGGTAGTAAAAAATAACATCGATGTGTTGCGCATATTATCAAACATTTCAAATTACGTGATAAAAAAATCAATACGCAGATGCAATTAAATAAAGTATTAATTAATAGTAATATGTATGGCATTTAAACCTCATCATTCCAGCAAGTTTGGGGCTGTGACATCAAATAGAATCAATTCTTCGTTCTGGGGTTGGCAACAACAAAGTCAAACATATCAAAACCAAGACTCAATTCGTTCACTTTGTAGCATTTGTCATTTCATTTTCTATATGATGATTTATATGTGTCAATGTCACGTTCTTACAACAAGAATCGTATAAACCAATATCTTTTAAAATTGATTTATATACCTACCGACATGATGCTTTAACATCCCATCGGCAATCCATTCTGAATAGTCATTGATTAACTGCATTAGTTTTTTTGGAGCCTCGTCTGAGATGTTGAACCCTTCAAATGGTTAATTCTTCCGTTTTCCCAAACTGGCGGGCTCCACTTTTTCTTCTTCTTTGGAAGTAGTTGATGAAGTATAAACTTGATATTATGCTCTTTAGCAGTGGCTTCTACCGTGATATCCTCCTGGAAAGCCAGAATTGTCAATGTTAATTACAGATATACAACAGATTATCCATCTGTAGCAACGGATGATTCTTATGTTGCAACAGATGGATCATCTATTGGGACAAATTCAAATAGGTAAATCAGAGCAGTACGACAATTTTGAATAGATGATCTATCTATTGCAACATAAGACTCATCTATTGCAATAGATCACGCATTTGATGTAACAGGTTAGACAAAAGTTGCAACAAATGTATATATCTATTTTATAATTTTCAGCAGATGTATCATCTGTTTAAAACAGATATGTGCCTATTTGTTTATTGGAACAGGTGATGTACATTCGCCTACTTCGGCCTATGCTGCTCTCATATGGCCCTTGCACACTGAACATCGATGGAAGACAAAGACAGAGGTATTGTAATTTTGCTTTTTTTGATGCTTGATAATACCTTGGAAGTATCTTTCGTTCTCCTCTTAGCTGCCTTGATCTCTAGTGGAATGTATGGATATGAAATCTTCTTTGATGAAATGATACCCCTCTTAGATGTCATTTCCTTTGCAAAAGCAGTTAGTGCATTAATAGCATTAATCACTCCATCGTGTTTCGCCTTGCAGTCTTGACATTTTCATGCAGAACATTTTCTAGATGTGGCAAAATCTGTACAACAAGTATGATCATAATGGCTTGTTGTTTTAAAAACGGTAAGAAGAGCATCATTAGCCCCAGTAGCAGCACCACTACCACTACCACTACGACTACCATCGTCAACAGCAATAAGCCCACCCCCCAAACTTATTTTTCTTACGATGGTTGTTGCTCCAAATAATTCTATTTTTATTCCATCAACGACCTTAGAATCCGGTAAAGTTTGCATAGACCGTAAAGTAAGAAAAAATGATATCTTAAACTCTCGATTGGTCGGAACAAGCCACAGATGATAATCTAAAATAAATCGGTATATATATTAGAATGATGATAAAATTATTTAAAATAATCATTAATTAAAATAAAAACTTGATTAGAATTGGACTCACTACTTCCTTGGGGGGAATGAAAAGATCAAAAAATTTTGTATTTTTATCGGTTTTGACCGACAACTATCTCAATATTCTTGGATAGAAAACTTCTTTCTGGTAGTTCACTTGTTGTCTCAAATAAGGAATGACTTCAAATCCCAAGCCTATAACATAACTCAATAAATCAGAAGCATAATTGAATAAAAAAATGATGAATCATATCATGATAAAAGAAATATTTACCATGAAGGCCAATGGAAAGCCATACAAGTTGACTGTCTTTGGCGTCAATGGAGTCAAAAAATATTGGACAATCATTTTGAAGCTTTCATAACCCCAAGGATACATGTTAAATGCCTCAAGATACTCAGAGAGATTTATTAAATCGGGGCTTATGTTATTGTTAACGTCTCTCACCCAAAGAATATTATGTACAAACCAAACCAAGCACAATGACTGCTAGTGCTTCTTTGAGAGAGTCCTTTACCTTTCAACTCTTCTATCAAATTTTTATTTTTGAAGCTTGAACCAACAATGGACACCAGATCCTCACGATCACTCGACTTGCCTTTACCTTTTTTGGGTGTGCGGGGTGCTTTATTTTGGGTCAGAGTAGGTATAACTTGAGAAGGATAAGGAGGATAACATTTTAGTCTGGTAACTATGGCAAACTCCTTCCAACCAAAACAAACAGGCATGCCACAATAATTTATCCACACCTCATCCATCTTGTCTTTGTTTTCATACATAAACCTACGCTTGAGAAGATCGTATACCATTTTCATCTGAAAACGAGCATTGTTGTCCTCCAGCAAATCAAGATA